>CAUYON010152404.1:0-58836 GCA_963573935.1 Arctocebus calabarensis | reverse complement strand
CAACACCCATAAATCTGTAGCCTTTATATATACCAACAATAGCCAAACCAAAAAAACAGTCAAGGACTCTATTCCTTTCACAGTAGTGCCAAAGAAGATGAAATATTTGGGAGTTTACCTAACAAAGGATGTGAAAGATCTCTATAAAGAACTATGAAACTTTAAGAAATAGCTGAAAATGTTGACAAATGGAAAAATATACCATGCTCATGGCTGGGAAGAATCAATATTGTTAAAATGTCTGTACTACTCACAGCAATATATAATTTTAATGCAATTCCTATCAAAGCTCCATTGTCATATTTTAAAGATCTTGAAAAAAATAATACTTATTTTTATATGGAATCAGAAAAAGCCTTGAACAGCCAAGACATTACTTAGAAATAAAAACAAAGCAGGAGGAATCACGCTACCAGACTTGAGACTCTATTATAAATCAATAGTGATCAAAACAGCATGGTACTGGCACAAAAACAGAGAGGTAGATGTTTGGAACAGAATAAAGAACCAAGAGATGAATCCAGCTACTTATCATTACTTGATCTTTGACAAGCCAATTAAAAACATTCAGTGGGGAAAAGACTCCCTATTTAACAAATGGTGTTGGGTGAACTGGCTAGTGACCTGTTGAAGACTAAAACAGGACCCACACATCTCACCATTAACTAAGGTAGACTCTCGCTGGATTAAAGATTTGAACTTAAGACATGAAACTATCAAAATATTAGAAGAAAGTGCAGGGAAAACTCTTGAAGGAATTGGCTTCGGAGAATATTTATGAGGAGGATTCCCCAGGCAATTGAAGCAGTATCAAAAATACACTACTGGGACCTGATCAAACTAAAAAGCTTCTGTACAGCTAAGAACATAGTAAGTACAGCAAGCAGACAGCCCTCAGAATGGGAGAATATATTTGCAAGTTATGCCTCCGACAAAGGTTTAATAACCAGAATACACAGAGAACTCCAACATATTAGCAAGAAAAGAACAAGTGATCCCGTCTCATGATGGACAAAGGACTTGAAGAGAAACTTCTCCAAAGAAGACAGGTGCACAGCCTACAGACACATGAAAAAATGTTCACCATCCTTAATCATCAGAGAAATGCAAATCAAAACTACTTTGAGATATCACCTAACTCCAGTAAGATTAGCCCACATGACAAAATTCCCAAACCAGAGATGTTGGCGTGGATGTGGAGAAAAGGGAACATTTCTACACTGCTGGTGGGAATGCACACTAAGATGTTCCTAAGTTTGGAGAGTACTTAGAGATCTAAAAATATACCTTCCATTTGACCCTATAATTCCTTTACTAGGTATATACCCAGAAGACCAAAAATCACATTGTAACAAAGATATCTGTACCAGAATGTTTATTGCCACCCAATTCATAACTGCTAAGTCATGGAAGAAGCCCAAGTGCCCATCGACCCAAGAATGGATTAATAAATTGTGGTACATGTATACCATGGAATACTATGGTATGCAGTCTTAAAGAAAGATGCAGTCTTAAAGAAAGATGGAGAACTTTACCTCTTTCGTGTTTACATGGATGGAACTTGAACATATTTTTCTTAGCAAAGTATCTGAAGAATGGAAGAAAAAGTATCCAATGTACTCAGCCCTACTATGAAGCTAATTTAAAGGTTTCATATTGGGTGGTGCCTGTGGCTTATCAAGTAGGGTGCCGGCCCCATATACTGAATGTGACGGGTTCAAACCCTGCCTCAGCTGAACTGCAAAACTAGAAAAACAGCTGGGCATTGTGGCAGGTGCCTGTAGTCTCAGCTACTCGGGAGACTGAGGCAAGAGAATTGCCTAAGCCCAGGAGTTGGAGGTTGCTGTGAGCTGTGTGACGCCATGGCACTCTACAGAAGGCAATAAAGTGAGACTCTATCTCTACCAAAAAAAAAAAGTTTCATATGAAGGCTATAACCCATCTATAGCACAAGAATATGGGAAGGGAGGGGAGGGGGGAGTTTGGGGTGGAGGAAGGGTAATTGGTGGGGCCACAACTATGGTGCATCTTAGAAGGGTACAGGTGAAACTTACTAAATGCAGAATACAAATGTCTTCATACAATAACTAAGAAAATGCCATGAAGGGTATGTTAAACAGTTTGATGAAAACATTTCAGATTGTATATAAAGCCAGCACACTCTACCCCTTGATTGCACTAATGTACGCAGCAATGATTTGAGATTTAATAAAATGAATAAATAAATAAAAATAAATAAATAAATTATCCAGTATCATACCTCTGCAAATTTTTGACATTCAAACTATTTCCCTATAGAAGATGTAAATTGGTATAGAGAAATTAGCTGCACATATGCCAATTTAATTTCATGAAATCTATTTGAAATAGAAGGAATTTAAGTGGAAAAACTGTCACAGATTCTTTGAGGAATCCTGGGCGCTAGATCCCACCTTCCATGATTTTATTTATCCCTACCTAAAAAAGATTCTTGATAATAAACGATGCTGCTGCTAATGAGTAAGTGGAAAGGTATAAACATGGAATGCTTTATACATTCCATATATTGATGTTTTCATAAATTATAAATTGTGATTATAAATAATCTCAAAATTAAATCTATATGAATATAAATATATGGTATCAGCTCTACTTGGCTTAGAAAGAAGAAAAATTAGTGATAGTTATATGCTACTACTCTATGCTATTAACAAATAGGCATATATTTTAAGATTTTTTTATTTTTATAGATTTATAGGGTACATGTGCAGATTTGTGACAGGGGTATATTACATAGCAATGAAATCTAGGTCTCTTGCATAACCCTCATCTGATGAGTTAATGTATTATCCATTAGGTAATTTCTTACTCTACATCCCCCTCACCCTTCTGAGTTTCTGATGTCTATCATTCACTCTTTACGTCCATGTGTCCTCATTATTTAGTTCCTACCTATAAGTGAGAACATGTAGTATTTGTCTTTCTGTGTCTGAGCTGTTTCACTTTGTGACCCCCATTCCATCCATGTTGCTGCAAAAGACCTGATTTCATTATTCTTTATGGCAAATAGGTATATATTATAATGAAAAGTTTAGGGGAAAAAAGCTCCCAAATTTAACCATCCTCCAACTTGGGTCACTGCTCCTATCCCAACAGGCCATGCACTACACGACGCGGGGGCACCATTCACACAAATTATTACATGAACAATATTCCTACCACTTAAAGATGTATACAAAACAATCAGTTTGTTACTGGTTAAAGTAAACTTATAATCATTGCATTATAATGAAACAAATTTCTTTAAGATTTAAGGAAAGATGAAATAATTTAATTTCATCAAGATAGATCACATGTTTGATGTAGTGCCTTACAAAGCTTTAGGGAGCTTGCTTTTATATTACATTTTATCTTTGAGAATAGTATCAGCATTAGGCAGGCTTGGCCCACCTAAGTGGATCTTCCTCCTAAAGTAAGCTGCAGAAGTATACATCTTTGGCTTGGTGCCTGTGGCTTAGTGGTTTGGGCGCCGGCCACATGCACTGGGGCTAGTGGGTTCGAATCTGGCCTGGGCCTGCTAAACAATAATGACAACAACAACAAAAAAATAGCCAAGCATTGTGGTGGGCGCCTATAGTAGTCCCAGTTATTGGGAGGTTGAGGCAAGAGAATTGCTTAAACCTAAGAGTTTGAGGTTGAGGTTGCTGTAAGCTGTGATGCCACCACACTCTACCAAGGGTGACATAGTAAGTTTTGTCTCAAAAAAAAGAAAAAGAACTAAACATCTTTATTAGTGCCAATCCCATCTTCCTCAACTTTGGCAACTTTACTTTCTTCCACCATTTATCATAAAAATAACATTAAAAGCTGATTTTAATATTTTTATTTTTATAGATTTATAGGGTACATGTGCAGATTTGTGACAGGGGTATATTACATAGCAATGAAATCTGGGCCTCTATGTTTTCTTACATAGTCCATTGCTATTTTCTCCACAGCATAAAAACCCAATGAAAACCAAACCAAACAGACATTTCATTTCTTCTTATTTAGCCCACAAGCCTCTCTTTTTGTCTCACCTTCCAGTGGGCAGTTTTGTTTATGTGTGTTTGCTCTTTTCAATAGCTGCCTTTCACGTTAGCTTGTAAGCTAGAGTATTGGGCTTGGATCCTGTGTATCATCTGTATTCTCCACCTGGCTCAGTATCTATTTAATTCAATACTACTTCTGGATGGGTCAAACTTACCCTAAATCACCTACTAGCCTTAGCCTGCCACTCACATTTATGATTATTTTACATACTGCATGATTTCTGAAAATTAGTTCACACTTTGTTGGATCTCAAAATTGAGTTTTGTAAATTGGCATTTGTATTTACTTGATAAACTAAGAAGGCACAGCTTTGGTGATGGTGTATTGCTATATGTTACAAAAAAAAAAAAATCATAGCCATGAGCATTTTCAAACAAATTTAAACCTTATAAGGAAGTGAACTTCCGCTGATTAAGAGAGAACCAGGATAAAGAATGCAGAAAACATATGCTTTTGGGGAGGGTGAGGGGAGGCAGCAGAAAACTAAACTTAAAATGCTTTGGGTACAAATTCCCCCAAGGGAGTATAATCCAAACGGAACTGAGCAACACCCACCAGCCCCTGGCCCTGCCAACACCTCCCCCTTTAAGAAAGAGCTTTGCCAATGGTTTTTACCTCTGGCACAAAGACCGTTACAAAATGGACCTACTATTCCCAATCCCAGGTTTTCTAAATAACAAATAAGCAAGGAAGAAAAAAAAACCTTCATAAGCAGATCACCATCTGGGTTGAGGAATGAATTTACGCCAATGAAGTGGTGCTACAGATTATAAACATTCTGGAAGTCTCGGAGCCTTGATCAAAAGTACTGGGTGAAAGCCAAATTTGGAAACAGAAAGCAGGCTAAAGCCAATGTTTGTGGTCTTTATCATTCACTGCTCTATTGGTTACAGGTAATGCTGGACACATTGTCAATGTGAAGTTAGTGAAACCTTTGAGATCTGAGCAAGTGGCTGGCAGTGACACTCAGGCCACAGGGCACTGGGATGTGTGGAGGTTAAATGTGAGATCGTCAAAGACAAAGGAGCTCAAGAAATTATGAAAAAATGTAGCAGAAGGGCCGGAGCAAAGGACAATCAAAGCCCTACTACAGCCCTTTCTCCATCATTTCCTTCACCTTCCAAATATTTGAAGAGATTTTTTTTAAGCATGAACACATACAACCATAGTTATCACAACGCTTTAGCTTGTAACAACAACAACAAAAAAAAAAATAAAAACTTTTATTTAGAATAGGACCATATGTGGGACAAACTTCAGAGCCTTTCCCCAAAACAATAACCCTATCCAGCTATGCTTCATGTTCTTTACGAATCTTCCGAAGTCAGGACACAGAGGTATGAGCAGAATTACGCCTAAGAAAAGGGATTAATCAAATGTAGAAGGAAAAAGACTTAAGATATAGGGAAGGTGCAGTTTGAGTAGCATTCCTCCACAGGTCTCAACTGTCAGCAGAAAGCTTTCTATTATCAGTAAAGATTTAGGAAAAAAAAAAGTATCCAAACATATTAGAATGAACACTTTAAAAGTTTATCTTCACTATCCATCAAGTTTAAGGATCTCTCTTAATGAGAATCTGTATTTTTTTCTAAGTTGCTTAGTTTAGTTTTCTAAGATGATGGCTGATATATTTTCACTTTCATGTCTATAGGTTATTTCCAAAATCTGGCTTAAACAGTATTGGCCGAAGGTTAAAATGTAGATTCTGAAGATTCCCAAGGTTATGTAAATGATTGCTGTGTAGGCAGAATCCTGTAAACTTTAGCTCAAAATCAGTCAGGATTGGTAAAATACTTTCTTTTTCTTTTACTCTGATAATTGTCAAGAAAAGGAAATCATTAAGATTTCATGTGGGGTTCTAGATAAATACTGAACTTATTACAGCTATTTAAAGAGTGTTTGATAGATGTTTATAGAAATATTTCCTACGATCAGTATGCGCACTTACTTGATCTATAAAAATACTCTCTCTGGAGTGTTGTTTAACCTTTCATAATTATTTTGTTATGACAGAATATAACAAGACGAGCTGCTTTTATATTCCTGTTGCAATTGGAAGTGGACACATCTGGGGACTCTATAAAGACAAATACAGAATTCCTGGATGCTGGGGATACTGCCATTTAACTCAAGGCCTCTTTATTGTCATTTCATGAGAAATCTTAAGTATGTAACTGCACATCAACTTAAGAGCGTAATTTGTTTACTGTTTAACCGAAATTCCAGGGAAGACAGCATATAAATTGAGAAAAAATAGAAACCTGGCTATTCAGAACTCTCAGATAAACTTAACAGCTGCCCCAAGACAGAATATTTAAATAAATGAACATTAAACTCTTACCACTAGACACATACATCTTTTCCATATAGTTTGTAAGACCAGTTCCAATACAAGGAGGCTTTGGAGGATGTTATTACCCATTCTCCATCTATTAATAGAATCATGCAATAGTCAAAAGACTTTTAAGAGATAAAAGCATCATTCTCTCTAAGGTTTTTGGACTCATGCCCAAATCACAGTCATATTTTCACATTCAGCTCAAAGAGACTCTTTTATAATAGCGAAAAAAATTAAGTGTTCACACTGAGCTTCAAAGCAAAATTCTTTCAGTGATGATGCATAAAGCACAGTGTACATCTTTCTTTAGGAAGGTTTATTGCTTCAAATTCAATATTCAAACTGTTAACATCACAGAGTTAAAACATCTGGGACAATGACTGCTATGATCTGATTTTAAAAATTAGGCTAATTATGCAGAAAACAGTTCTCACATGGTGAATCCAGAGCCCTTTCCCAGAGGTGGTATTTTTCAGAAAAGTCCTTACTAAAGACATGGAACTGAAGAATGAACTGGATAAAAAGAGGAGAGTGGATCCCAATTAAGACTCCTTCACCTGGTGGGTGCAGGGTAGTGTCACAGTAATGAATTATTCCACATGAGAAAGTAATGTAAAAATACTATTTAAACAATACTAGTCTAGTGGGTAGTACTTATTTCGTAGCGAACATACTCACATCCTAACACTTTTTCTTGGATTCCTGCACAGTTACTGAAGGTGCTGTTTTCTTTACACTCACCCCATCCAGGAGCAATGTCTGCTGATAAGCAAATAGATCCTTGTGAGGCAACAAAGTAATGATAAACTGTTGACTTAAGTAATTTTAAATTTTTGACAAAAGAGAACATACATGCCAGCAGAATCCTATTTAGCCACGCTCCGACTAAAGAGTACAAAAGAAAGCCTGTCCTCTGTACAGGTGTCCAGCATCCTTCATTCTTTAGCATTAGCAGTTAGTGGACTTTCACATTTCCCAACAGAAACATGGGAATATGCTAGAAATATCCAAAACCTCAGTGCCTGTGGCAGTGCCCTGCTGATAGGAATCGCTCAAGGACTAATTCAGAGAAAAATCTTTTGGAGTATGGCAGAATGCCTTTTGGATTCCTGGGTAAACTCGGGGGTATAGAATGCCAATGGACAGTGGGCAGGAATTTATTCCTGTCTGATTTGCGTGTTGATAGCCACATTGCCCGAAAGCAAACCACCACCACAAATCCTAATCTCAGACATTTACTTATCATCTCGGAGTAAGGCAAAGAAGGAAAACGCAAGAAATCATTTATGAACAAATTAAGTTTACCGAGAGGGGTATATAGATAGACCTAGAAGTTCAATGTTTCTTTGTATAAATATCTTCATGTGAGGCCTCTTTTCTCAGCGACAGCTGAAGCAAAAGCAACCATTCACTTCACACTCGCACGTGGTTAGCGCTTTACATTTGTTGTGTGTATCCTCAACTTTATGAGGTAGCTGTGATTTTGCCCATGTCACAGTTTAACAATGCTCAGAGAGCGTTGGGGCAATTTGCTCAAGGCCACATGGGTGGAAAGCTGGAAAGCTGCCTTTTAAACCCAGATCTGTCTGATTCTAAAAGCTACATGCATAACTACTACACAGTGGTCTGGAGGGAACTCGGAGTCCTGCACAGAGTTGGACCGACCTGCGTTTCAGCCCTGGCTTTGCCATTCGCTATCTGTATGCTATTGAGCATCATTATCTGAAAAATTAGGGTTGTTGTGGGAAGTAGAAACAGTATTCTAAAAATATCTGATAGCTGCTATTGCTGTTGTTACTGTCATTATCATTACTAGGAATGTGGAATTTTTAAATTCCTCTGAGGTTGACTGCCTGGTTTTCTCAATTTTATCCATGCATTTTATCTGCGTATAACCTGAGGACAAGAGCCAGTTAAGCAGCCAGAGTTTCTCTGCAGGGGCTGGCTGGGGGAAAAGCTGAGACCAGAACTCTAGTTTCCCCTCCCCTTGCTCAGTACTATTTCTGCTACCTCTCATTTGTTTTACTTTAAAAAGACTAAACTAATCCCAAAACACTGCTAATCAAATCCAAACCAAATAAGGAAAGAAACTGTTCCTCCTTTGCAGGGAACCATAAAATAGGAATGCAGAAAACACATGCTTTTGGAAAATAATCAACAGAAAAACTCAATACTCTTTGGGTACAAATTCCCCCAAGGGAACACAGACCTGACAGAACTGAAGAAAACACCCACTGGTTGTGAACCCTGCCAAGAGTTCTCCCTCCCTGGAGGCTCAGTGTCAATGGCTTTCACCTCTGGCCTGGTGACCAATTACAAAATGGGCCTTCTACTCCTCACCACAGACGTCCGAATTGACAAATTAAGTGTCTAAGAGATAAAAGGTTATCGGGGAAAGAGTAAAAAAAATCCATATATATATATACACACACACACACACACAGCCTGATACACACACACATAGTGTTTAAAAACATCTCATTTGGTTTTTAGCACATTTACACTGGTTTTCTTTTTCTAGCATAACTTTTATGTCAGTAGTTTAAGCAATGCTTAATACATGAGAAAAAAAGTCCCAAATGAGTGTAAAATAAGTACAGCCATGTGTCACACGATGATATTGTGGTCAAGATGAAGCACATATATAAGAGGGGTTCCTTAAGACTAAAAATACCATATTTTTACTGCACCTTTTTAAAAAAAATTTCAAATATGAGGTACAAATTTTTAGGTTACATTGTTTTCAATTCTAAGGTACACTTAACTGTACTCTAAGTTTAGAAACACAACTGTTTGCCATTGTGTTACAACTGCCTACAGTATTCAGGACAGTAATATGCGCAGGTTTTTGGCCTAGGGGCCACTGGCTATAACACGGAGCCTAGGTGTGCAGCAGGCTATACACTCTAGGTTTGTATACTGCAACTATCAATGTCCACACAACTACTAAATCACCTAACAGGACATTTCTCAGAACAGATCCTTGGCATTAAATGATGTGTTCCTACATGAAAATAACAGTAACCCAACCAGGATGTATTAGGCCTATGCAGTCAGGGTTAGGATATGAAATAATAACCACCCCCCAAAAGTGGAGGTGGGTGGGTATGGGGCACTTTAAGGGACTTCTGAGCCCAAACAATATGAACTGTTATAACCATTATCATCACCACTCTGGGGTACACAATTTCCACGGTCACTCATATCAAGGTCAGATCAGTGTTCATATTCATTCTCATGAGAGGAGAAACAACAGTGTTCATTATCAGAGATACATAATAATAAAATGCTACAATAATTTCCTTTTGATCCAGAGGCTTATTAAAATACCCTCAAATAACATGGGATTCAAACTTTAGAAGAGCCTACAAACATAACAAAAAGTTTATTTTGCTTTCATTTGTATATCTCTTCTCATCTCTCTCTTGCTCTCTTTTTTTAGGTGGGGGAGTTTACAAAAGGTGATTCATCCATATTTCTCCTTGGCTAACATTCTGTTAAAAATAATCAAAAAACTGGCTCAGCACCTATAGCTCAAGCAGCTAAGGTGCCATCCACATATAGCTAAGCTGGCAGGTTCAAATCTAGCCTGGGCCCGCCAAACAACAATAACAACTACAACCAAAAGATAGCCAGGGGTTGTGGTAGGCACCTGTAGTCCCAGCTACTTGGGAGGCTGAGGCAAGAGAATCGCTTAAGCCCAGGAGTAGGAGGTTGTTGTGAGCTGTGATGCCATGGCACTCTACCCAGGGCAACAGCTTGAGGCTCTGTCTCAAAAAAAAAAAAGAAAGAAAAAGAAAAAAACTCAAAGAACTTAAACTAATAGTATCTATAACACCACGAATACTTAGTGAGCAACTGAACTATAGTACTACATATTACTTCAGGGGACCTTCCTACCATGTGTATAAATATACTTACTTTTTTATACAAAGAATTAAGAAATCAAATCACATTTCCAAAATAGCTAAGACACATTTTCCTGATTACTGTTTCATTTTAATTTTCACTATTTTGTATATAATAATCCATTGTCTAAGATGTTCAACCATCCCCTTTATCAGGTTAACATTATAATACTTGGTGTTCCTAATATTCATCATTTGTTGTCTGACCATGAAGTCTCAGTATAACAAGATTTCTTAGCATATAAAATTATACTAAAATTCTTTAAGATATCATAGGTATTTCCTCTGGGTTGGTTACTATAACATTGACAAACATTCCATTTCATCCTCTTAGACTGACACCCAAATGATACTTTGGTTTCATTTCTTAAAAAATATATTTCCCTCAACTGCCAAAGTTATGTAAGTTTCAAGCATCATTAACTCGTTCAGTTTAGGAAGAGCTCCGAATGGACTTATTGTCATGGTGAATAAAATTTTAGGTCATTGTTTTACTTTTCCTTAAAGTACTTTCACTGTTCCTTTCACATGGGGAAATATTATTTTCTAATAATTGTTCTTCTGGAAATGTTACTTATCTTCTGTTTCTTCCCATAGTTTTATTTTTCATGCTAATATTCACATTTTAGTTTCCATTTATTAACATTACAGTTATTATTAATAATGCTATAAAAGTTCATCTCTTCATAATTTTTTGTTTTTTTGAGGCAGAGTCTCACACTGTCACCCTGGATAGAGTGCTGTGGCATCATAGCTCACAGCAACCTCAAACTCCTAGACCTAAGCAATCATCTTGTCTCAGCCTCCCGGCTGGGACTATAGAACACCTGTCACAATACTCGGCTAGTTTTTTTTATTTTTAGTAGAGATGGGGGTCTCACTCTTGCTTAGGCTGGTCTCCAACTCCTTAGCTCAGGTGATCCACCTGCGCTGGCCTCTCAAAGTGTTAGGATTACAAGCATGAGCTACTGCACCAGACCGCTTCATAAATTTTTGGACTGAGAAAAACACTGTCATAATTTTTCAGTTTTGCAAATAAAAAGTTAGATGCTATATCACTCACTATTCCAAGGATCCTTCAGTTTGAAGAATGTGTATTAATAATCATAAAAGGCTAAAATTAAGCTCTACATGATTCTAACAAATAAGAACAGAAATTTGTAATTCAGATGTTATTCAGAAAAAAGAATGCTAATTTTTTCTTGAAAGTAAAACAAAGTCTCTAATTTTTTAAAACTAGACCAACAGTATTACTTAATTCTCATAGGAATGTAGCAGATCTGCATTTTCTTAATCTGTTAAAAGAAAAAAAAATAACCTTTTCTCTCTACCACTGAGCAATTTAATAAAATCAAACTTTGAAAGAGATCAAGAATAGGAATCAAAGTTCCATAGATAGCAAGGACAAAGCCAATTACTCTGGTTGGAGTTACATATATGTGAAGGATTTTTCCTCAATATGACATGGAATTAACAGGAATTGACTTATTACACGTAGTCTAGTATAATGTTAAATGCCCATAGGTAAATTTCTACAGACACAGAACTCACAAGTCATGCTTCTACATTTAACAAAGAACAATCATAGATTTTAAATGAAGGACAGAAGGAAACATATACTTTACTTATTGCTCATAACTTCTAGAACTTTTATGTTTAATATGAAAAATAGAAAAAGCATTTCTAAAGTGATGTCAATTCTTTTGAACTTCTAATAATTTGAATGTACATTTAACAGCAAATAGTTTAATGATAACATCATACAGCTGACTTAATTCTCAAAACGTCTTTGTAGTTTTATTGTTCTGTAAAAGCAAACTGTTTTATCGAAAATTGTACTAGGTCAAGCTTTTACAAGAAAAAAGTTTATTATATTGCTCATTAAAGCTTACCAATTAATTACCAAGTTTAGTCAATGAGGTTCCTTTGAACTGCCTGTGAGATAAACATTTTATTGCTTATTTTTATAATAATGAATAGATTTGAAAGATTTCAACTCTGCAAAATGTCAGTGGTTTTATTTCGCAATGTTATTTATTTGTTAAACCGAAGCATTAGTCATTCTTTTCTTCTACTTTTCTCCTCTTCTCCTTTCCCTTTACTGCTGTATGAGTTTTTTTGAAAAAAGAATATTTAAAATATGAAGAAACACAACTTTATGCATCATTCAGCTATGGCCAAATTAACAATAGAATGTGCCCACAATCCTTAAAAAAAGGATTATGTATACAGAATTACATGGAAAACTTGCTGTTCTTAGAAAGGAACAGAATGGAACAGATAATAAATAAATTTCCACATCTGAGGTAGATTTTTCTTTTTACAGGAGGTCGGGTAAGTTCATGCAGAAAAACTCTACAGAATGAGCCTGTCATTAAAAATAAATGAAGCAAGGATAATTGGGTTTAAATCATTTTCTTAAGAGTCAAAAAAGTCTTTCTAAAAAAAAAAAAAGTTTTTCTAAGGCTTTAGCCAAGTACATGCAGATAAGTGATGCCCATCTTTGGCTTTGCCAAAGAACATGATTCTTTTTAGAAACTACAAATTCACTCAGGAAGTCACTCAGTGGCTCTGGCATAACAAATATCAACCTGGGTCACTGATCCATAATAAGAACCTACAGGACATTTGCCAGTCCACTTTATGTCTGAACTATTAGGAAATAGCAGGCTAGATGAGCGTTTCTTTTTTTTTCTTAGAGACAGAGTCTCACTTTATTGCCCTTGGTAGAGCTGGCATCACAGCTTATAGCCAAGTCCAACTTTTAGGCTTAGGCAATTCTCTTGCCTCAGCCTCCCGGGTAGCTGGGACTACAGGCAAGATGCTCAAGGTTCTTCGAGTTGCCAGTGGTTTCTCCCTCCTTTCCCTCCACCTAGTGAAGGGCCTACCTCTTCACAGGGTATTCACATCTGACTGTCTGCAACATCAGAAAAGAAGTCAGAGGGCTAGGCAAGGGCTGAATCACTTAAGGCTTAGACCCAGAGAGCTATTTATTCTAAGTGTGATGAGAAACCACTGCAGGGTTCTGAGACGGGAAGTGGTATAATCTTGTTTACATATTTAAAAGATCTGTACAAAGATTACAGAGCAGCAAGAGTGGAAGCAGAGAGGCTAGGTGGGAAGCAGTTATAAGAATCCAGAAAGGTCTTTGGGGCTAGAGTGGTAACACTCTAGGCAAGTTTAGGATATATTTTGAAGATGAGGACAACTGGTCTTGCTCATGTGGGCGCTAAGAAAAATTGTTGGCAAGGAATTAGGAAAATGGGAGGAGGAGAAAGGTAAGAAAGGAACCTACCTTTACTGAAATGGAAACACTGGGAGAGGATTTGGGTTTGAATTTGTGATGTGGGGGTGACTTCAGAAATCTTTTGGCTTTAAATGTGAAATGCCATCAGACATACTAATGAGGCAAGTGGAAGTGTGCAAACAGCCTGGCACTCAGTGGAGAGCTTTGGAGGGAGATGGAAATGTGGAAATCATCAAGGTATAGTTGTATTTAAAACCCACAGGAAAGGTGAGATCACTAAGATATGATTGCAGATGGAGAAGAAGTTTAAGAAATAAGGCCCTCATCCCAACATTGAGAAGTCAGGACATGTGTCTGAGGAGTAGCAGCCAGTAAAGACAATACTTCAGGAAAGGAGGATCCATCTACTGTGGACTGCTCAGTAGTGAGTCAGGAGAGAATTGGTTGATGTGGCTTCAAGAGGGAAAATGGGGGTGGCACCTGTGGCTCAATGAATAAGGGCGCCAGCCCCATACACCGAAGGTGGTGGGTTCAAACCCAGCCTCGGCCAAACTGCAAAAACAGAAAAATAGCTGGGCGTTGTGGCAGGCGCCCTGTAGTCCCAGCTACTCAGGAGGCTGAGGCAAGAGAATCGCCTAAGCCCAGGAGTTGGAGGTTGCTGTGAGCCAGGTGATGTCACGGCACTCTACAGAGGGCCATTTAAAAAAAAAAAAAAAAAAAGGAAAGGAAAATGGGAGGCAAGCAAATGGAGTCAACAGTAAGATAATAGGTATTCTCTCCACGAGTTTTATGACAAATATGTACTTGCCTAGTTAAGAAAGGAGCTGGCTAGAGTAGGGATGGAGGAGTGGATATGAAAGGAGTTTTAAAGATTTTAATGGGTCTTATTGGTTAGAAGTTTTATTACCAATTTAAAAGGGGCCAGGAGTGGTGGCTCATGCCTGTAATCCCAGCACTTTGGGAGGCCCAGGTGGGAGAATCGCTTGAGGCCAAGAGTTTGAGATAAGCCTGGGCAATGGAGTGAGACTTTGTCTCTACAGAAAAATTTAAAAATGGAATAGGTCATATAATCACATTTGTATCCTGACCAAATGAGCGACTACAGTAGGTAAAAGGAAAAAGGATACAATTAGACAGTGGATATGGAAGGCTAGTAGATTTGGCCAAATGAAGACACGGGGTTCTTTTTGTCTGGGTTTTTATTTTCTCAGTGAAATGGGGAGTAAGGTCATCCACAAACAGATATTGAAGGTTTGAGATATGAGGAGGAACTATGAACTAGTCCATCCTAGAGAAGTGACCAGGGAAATGTGGGAAGATTGCCAGGAAATTCAGGGCCACATGAGCCTAAGGTTATTCAGTTTATGAAAAGCCAGGGAGGATTGTCATCAGTTTTTCCCCCATCGTGTTAGTTATTCAGGTATAGGTGTGTGGCAAGTGAATTGAAAAGATAAGAAGTGACTGTCAAAGACAGAACATGAAAAATGAGGCTTTACAGGTGTTGGAATGACAAGCTCTAGCAGGGAACTGCCGCAGAGTGGGTAACTTAGGCAGAGTGAAAGAAAGAATGTAGGAAGGAAGGAACTCAAGGAACCAAGGGTTTGGGAGCTGGATGCATTTTCTATCTGGGGTTTACAAGAATGACAAGCTGACCAATGGGAAAAAGAGTGAAACCACAGACTCTAAAGCTTCAATGAACAATGGACAGAAGGCTCTAGAAAATATGTCCAGGAGAATAGCAGACAGAATTGTAGGATGGCTTGTAGTTCAAAGAAAATGGGATTTTTAATTGGAAGAGAAATAGCTGGGAAGTGGCAGTAAGGAACAAGAAAGACACCTTGACTCTGGGCTCTGATAAAAATCATGAAAAAGGGCCTAACATAACAAGAGAAGGATAGACAGTGAGCTAAGGAGCACTCTAGGAGGCTGAGGTGGGAGGATCACTTGAGGTCAGGAATTTGAGACCAGCCTAAGCAAGAGTGAGACAGTCCCAGTCTCTACTAAAAATAGAAAAAATAGCTGAGTTATTCTTGTATCTGCCTGTAGCCCCACCTACTTGGGAAGCTAAAGCAGGAGAATCCCAAGAACCCAGGAGCATGAGGTTGCTGTGAGCAATGCTGACACCATGGCACTCTTGCCTGGGGAAACAGAGACTGTCTTTAAAAAAAAAAAAAAAAAGAACCTAAGTCTATGTAGGGGTCTTCTAGATAGACATCACTAGGCCTGACATAGAGTCAGACACACAACAGGATACTTAGGTTTTAACTTTAAAATTATTATCAATTCTATAGACAAACAGCCTCGATATGGGACTTTAGGAAAAGTCCACAAAGAAGTGGTTAAATCGCTTGAGCAAGAGAGTTGGAATATATGAGGAAAAGGATGAAATAAAAAAATGATCTAATCATCTAGTGAGCAGCTCTCTACTGCATGCTCAGCTATTTTCTATCCTAGTACCTTAACCTGACTCTTTTCCTTGATTTCTTTGCTAATTATTTGTCTTCTTTTCTAGAATTATCATAAATTTTCTGATTCACTAGAAATTCATCAGCTAAGATACTATTTCTTTTGCTCATCACTGTAGTTAGGCTAGCAAAATGTCTTGCAAATATAAAGTGTTCCAAGAATATCAAATGAACCAAATAGAGGTGAGAAAAGCATGGCTAGAAGCCTCATTTAAGTTAACATTGTCCAGATGAGAGTTCAATACTTGCATGGATCCCTTCTTTGGGATGAAATTGATGTATTGAGGGACAGGGAGAAAAACAAATGCTAAATATTGATTCCTAGAAAATAGATTCGGAAAGCTGCAATCTTGTGGGCACAGGGTTACACAGCCCTTGACTGTGGAATAAGTTTGGAACTGCCAAGAGTGATGTGGGTTCGGTCTGTCTTCTCCTCTCAAGTCCTGTCTCATGTGACCTTATCCCAAAGACATCTCCATCCTGCCCACAGACATCTCCCACATTCTCCACCTTCTAACAGACCGTGACTATTTCCACTGCACTCCTAGCTGCCACCAACACAGACATATTTACTGTTTATTGTGTATGCACACGAGTTAAGACGTACGCTGATATCAGATGGTTTATCTTTTAGATTATAAACTCTTAGGAGTAGGGTTTTGTAGTCTCCTTTATGTAATCATTGGTTAGTTAATTCAAGTTTGTTTAGGTGATGGTTTAACCTTCAAATGGATTATTTAATTTAGCTTTACTTCACTGCCTTAAGCTACCCCTAACTCAGGCATTCTCAGCACACTGAGGAGCGTTAAATGGAGACAGAATAATAGTAGGGAAAAAAAATTCACATTTGAATAAAAATTTCCAACTTTACTATTGCAAACACCATATATTAAAAAAGAACAGCAGTGAAATTCCAGAGCACCTGAAAAATGAGTTGAGAAAACAAAAAGGTTTATATAATCTAAAATTCCCGACTGCAGAAATATGTAAATATATATTTAAACTTGAAATATATGGCCATTCCTATTAAATGTAAAGTCAAATAAATTTATGTTAAGTAAGAAGTAGTCTTCTCATTCCACTAACCATAAACACAGAAGTTTAGAGCTGGAAGGAGTCTTGCAGGTTGGGCCCCTGATTTTGTAGATGAAGTAGCTAATGCCTACAGAAGGGTTACCGAAGTACCCAGTACCAGACAGCAAGACCAGAAGTCAGTGTAAGGGTAGGGAGACCATAGGCTTTGGAGCCAGACCTGTGTTCATCTGCATTTGACCTTTATCTCCCATCCCTTAGCTGTGTAGCACTGGGAAACTTCACTCTTTCAAACTTCAGTTTTCTCATGTGTGAATGAGAAGAATGAGAAATAATATCACTATGGTTCATGAACAAGACATTATAAAGATTAGAGTGATGATAAATATGAAATGCCTAACACAGAACTTCTGGGCTAAAATGGTAGAATAAAACCAGATTACGGAATCTTTCACCTAAAGCCCTAATGGGAGAAACTTAAAATCACTGTTATTTTTTTAAAGTCAAAAATCTTAACAGAAAACATCCGGGTTAAAGAGAACATATACCATATGTCATATCTTTAAAAGTGACACACTTGAAAAGATTTTAAGATAAAAAGAGCTTGTGTTGGAGATAGGTAAGTGAGGTAGACAAAATTCTGAAAACTTTCATTAATGGTCCACAATTTGGGAAAAAATAGACTGGGGTGGCATCTTGGCAGCCTGGGAAAAATAAATTAGAAAGGAGAGTAAAAAACCCTTCCCTGCCATCACAGGATGTCTCAGACAGGGAAAAGCAAATCAGGGCTCAGCACTTTGGTTTTTCAGGCCTGGGAGAAAAGGAGAAGAAAAGAGATATGAGTCATAATCAAGAAAAGCTAATTAATTACAGGCAAACTCTATTATAACCCTATGTGTAGGAGTCTAACAAATTCAATCACGTATGTGGGATTTCATTATCATAAAGCTAATGAAATAAGGGCAAGGGCTGGGATGAAGAAGTGGGATAGGCAACTGCCAGTTGGGTTAAATCTGAGCATGTGCTACCATAGGTTTCATTAGCTTATTGTCAGAGTTTCCTGCCTTTTAAGTAGTAAACAAAGGTTTTGCCAGAGAGAAGACTAAATAAGATCTAAATATGTGTGCGCGCACACACAAGTGTTTATGTTTTAGGGGTGGGGAAAGAATGAGAATAAGACGGAAGAAGAGTCCTAGGTGAAGTTTCCTTCCCTCTCTGTGGATTAATGATGCCATGGTCTAAACACACAGGTTTTCCTTTTCTCTATTAGGTGGAAAATATAGAAACCCCTGCTGGGGGTTAGACAGGGTGTGGCAAAGAGAGAAAACACCTGGAGCTGACCTTCCCGATCAAAAACAAATAAATAAAAGAAATGGTATCACCTCTGACTTAGAGGAATCATCCACAGCCAGTGAGGACAAAATCCCCTTTTCATCATTCCTCCAAAGAAAGGCATCTGTAACCATGATGTGGGGCATTCAACACAATTACTGCAGAAGAGCAAAGCCCAGACTATGAGCAATGGCACACGACCCCAGTGTGGGGCCTCCAGTCAACTCTTCGGACTGAAGGCAGCACTGGGACAAGGCACAAAGGTCTAATGAAACAAGGTATAAAGGAGGACAAGGATAATTCACCAATGCTACAGAGTGAAGAGAAGCTCTTGATTGAATTGTTCATACTCAACTTAAGTCTAATAAAGAGAAAAGACTGACAATGAGGCAGGATGAATGGAGCAAAGATGAAAATGAAAGAAAGGCAGAGGAGAGGGGAGGAAGCAGGAATCCACTTTAGAAGAAAACGTGGCCCTCTGTGCTTCTCTCCTCCCCCTAATCTCCATGCATTACAGAACTAAAGAAAATAAATAAGACATCTGTAATGAGATGAAGATAAAAAGATTGCAGAAGGAAACATTTAACAAAGCAACACTGCCACAGAACAAACAAATTAGAAAGAAACAGAGCAGACACAGGTGAAAGAACTAGTGACAAACCAAGACCCACTATGGAAACTTGAGATAATGACAGTGAACATAGAAAATGATGATACAGGATTAAGGCAATTCAGGAATGGAGGACAGCCCAGGACAAAGTGTCTAACATAGAGCTGAAACCTAATAGCAGTCACCTTATCAAGTATTAGTAAACTTTACTCCACCTATTTTGTAGTGGTATAAATCTGGTATTTATGTTAATAGTGGTTCTCTTAGAGAAAAGCATTAGGGATTTGATATTAGACATTACTCTTATTCAGTGACTAGAAAAGAGAAATCTGGCTAGGCACAGTGGCTCACACCTGTAATCTTACCACTCTGGGAGGATGAGATGGGTGGATTGCTTAAGTTCAGGAGTTTGAGATCCAGTCTCTAAAAAAAAAAAAAAATCTGGACGTTGTGGTGGGCACTTGTCCAGCTATGTGGGAGGCTGAGGCAAGAGAATTGCTTAAGCCCAAGAGTTTGGGGTTGTTGTGAGCTATGATGCCATGCCATTCTACACACTCTACACAGGGTGACAAAGTGAAACTGTCTTAAAAAAGAAAAGAGAAAATGGAAGCAATCTGGTAATACAAAACTATTAGTTTTATGCTGTTGTAGCCTGTAATAAATTTCCAGATCAACTATAGTTGTTAAAATAGTAAAATTATTACTTCCAAGTGGACATAAGTTTTTATTAAGAGAACAATTAAGATAGTTCATTTGTTTTTATATATTTTAATATTTATCAGTAGTCAAGGGTTGCATTCTTGCTGAAATACCATTCCAGAAGTCCGTAGTAGGTAATATTCAGATTATTGAGCCATAATTATGCCCCTTCATTATTCCCTCACATGGATGAGAACTCAATTGAGAAATATGGGAATAGAGGCTTTAATGAGCAGGCTGCTGGAACATAAATGTGCATGGCCTGGAGCTCAGGGATTCTTGCCATGATTCCACATACTCTGCCATTGTGAAGAGAAGTGGTACTTTGAAGTTTTTCTTTAAGTTTAGAAGCATATCTGATTGCAAATAATACACAACAAAAATTTATAATCTTAAAAACAATCCTGCTAAATAAAAGCTACATAATGTCTTCCACATGGAAGATAAACATAAATGGAATAAATAACTATCATAACCTGTAAGACAACAATTCAAGAATTTCCACTGGATACAGCATTTTAGAGGATTCTAGCCTTCCAAGTAAAGTCAGTGTTCTCTACTTCATGTTGGTCCCAGACTACCTATGTAACCAGCACTCTACTTGTTCTGTGGGACAAGGCATTTTGTTCACGAATACATTAAAATAGCAAATAATAATCCATTGTGTAATTAAATATGAATAATGAAGAAAGCACTTATATAATAACCATCTTACTTTTATTTCCAAATGAAAAATAGGAAGTTGCCTAGTTACAAAGTTGCTCTGTTTGAAAATGGATGTTTTTATGGATTTATAACATAATCAAAGGACTAACTTTGTAGTCTATTCTCAGATATGAAAAGGTGTAGTTTCTTCATCACTTAAAATGATGATATGCAAGATGGCAGGAGTATAATCAAACACATTTTACTGAAAATTTAGCATTAATGGGCTTGCTCATATTCCAAGGATATGTCTCCTTGAACACTGGTTTGTTTCATAGTTCTCACTTTTTTAGAGGGCTTGACTTAGTCCCAAAATGCCATGGCTTTCATACAAAAGCTAATGTCTTATATTCTGAAAAAGAACAAAAAGGATATATATCCTCTGACTGGAGAGTCTATTATATTAGCTCAAAACACTGAACTTTACCAACTTGATGAAAGATTTCCCTAAGTTAGAAATATTACAAGTAATTCTCTTTCCAGAAGACTCTTTCATATGTGAAGTGAGGGGGTAAATAATACCCTACATCAAAGATTTAACTTAGGATTAAAGGCTAACAAAGAAGGCAAATGCCTTTGTTCAAGGTTGAGGTGGTAATAGAGTGTGCAGATATTAATATTTGTTGGGAAATGTTAAGTGAGGCAGAGAAAAGGCACTTCATTAATGTGAAAAATAAAATCGTAAACAGGAGTGTTATAATTAGATGATTGTGAGAAAGGTCAACCAAGTAATCAAAGCATATACTACTCAATTGTTTGCAAGGACGTAGTTCTCAAGAAAGGGAAGAATCACTTCTGCTGAGACAAATGGAGAGTTCCTTTGCTTTTTCTTTTTTAAAGAGTCAAGGTCTCACTATATTGATGCTGGACTCAAACTCCTAGGCTCAAGTGATATCCTGCCTCAGCCTTTTGACTAACTGGAATTACAGGTGTATATTAGTGCACTCTGCTCAGATGGAGATTCCTAAGAACAGAATGATGATGATCTTGTGACGGTCGTTGGCTGTGGTAGCAGCTGGGGTCTCAAGTTTCTGTTAAAAGTAGGAGAGAAGAATGGCCTGAGAGTGGGGATTGGAGCAATTGTCTATTTTGGTGGCTAAGCTCACATGATTACCTACATCTCTTTGCCATTTGATTACCACCAAAACAGAATACTTCTCCACTTTGGGGTGAGCATGAAGCAGGATTTCAACCCACGTTCTATCATTAACCATTCTAGATGGGCATGGTGGCTCACACCTGTAATCCTAGCACTCTGGGAGGCTGAGGAGGTTGGACGGCTTGAGCTCAGGAGCTCCAGACCAGCCTGAGCAAAGCAAGTTTTCCATTTTTCTACTAAATATAGAAAAACTAATCAGGCATTGTGGTGGGAGCCTCTAGTCCCAGCTACTTGGAGACTGAGGCAGGAGGATCCCTTGAACCCAAGAGTTTGAGGTTGCTGTGAGCTATAATGATGCCACAGCATTCTACCCAGGGTGACAAAGTGAGACTTTATCTCAGAGGGGAAAAAAAAAAAGTCTACTACTATATTTATACATTGGATAAAGAGATCTTTGATCTCAATCTCCTGAATGCCTTTTCTTTTCTTAAGCAAAGTTCATGCAAACTGGTAGGTCATAGTGAATCCTAAAATGTGTTCCCACAGTGATATACTTGGAACATTTTCCTTCTGGTCTTTATTAAACATAATGTTCTAAGCATTCTGTGTGTGCAGAGGTATTTCTTGAATAATAAACCAAATTGAAGAGTGAAAGTAAGTGGCAATTAAAATCCCAGAGACGGAGGGGACACTGAGACTAGGATATAAAAGCATCTGTTCCTGACAATGATTGGACTGCTCATCTAGCTTGGGGGTCAGCACACATGGCCTGAGGGCCAAATCTGGCTCACAGCCTGTTTTTGTATGGCCCACAGGAGCCAAGAAAGTTGTCACATTTTTAAATGGTTGGAAATAAGGCAAAATAATATTAGTATTTTGTTACATGAAAAGATTAGATGAAATCCAAATTTCAATGTCCACAACTAAAATTTCATTGGAACACATGCACATTCATACATATTACCTATGGCTCTTGGATACAGCAGAGTTGAGTAGTTGGAACTTTGAGTATGGCCTGCAAAGCCTATAAGATTTATAATCTAACCATTTACAGAAAAAGTTTGTGAACTAGATCAGAGCTTTAAATACTCTTCTGTGGTTGAGGCAAGAGAACTGCTTGAGCCCAAGAGTTTGAGGTTGCGGTCAGCTATAACGCCATGGCACTCTACTGAGGGTGACAAACTGAGACTCTGTCTTAATTAAAAAAAAAAAAAATGCTCTCTGTGATGAATAATTTGGTTTGTTGTGTACTGTTTTCTAATCCATCATGGGTTTTAGTTATACTTTTATAGAATACAAAATCATGCACTTGGATATTGTAGTGATATCAAATTGCTATAAATTTCTTAAATGTTTATTCTCATGTATGTATCTACTTGCATATTAGAACAGACATTTTGTGGACTGGCACCAGTCTGTAGACCATATTTTGTAAAACACTGATCTAGATAACACAAGGACGCCTTAAAAGAACTTTCTGGAAAACCTCTTTCCCTCTATACTTTTGATATGATGACCCCTAAACATTTCAGTAAATAAATTATTAGTAAACATACAAATATAAACTGGATAAATCATAGTTTTTCCATGATCTTTTTCCTTTGAGTACTGTACTTTTAAAATTATAACCATTGTTTCTCCTTTACCAACTGCCACATTATATAATATATTTTTACTATTCTCTTAGGCTTGGGATGAAAGAAAAAATATTTCTTTTGCATTTTGTGCTTTTGGGAATAACTCAAATTTCATAAACAAAACTATTAGTACAAATGTTTTTTGGACAATCTGTGCTGTGATTTTGTAAACTGTGTGTGAAAGAAGAGAGTGAAAGAATCTGAGATCTTGCACAGATCAGTTTCTTATATTTAAATTTTTAAAAGGTTGAACAGATTTCATCTTATGACTGCTTTATAATAGCAAAGTCCCTTATTATGTCAAAGGCCACGAAAGTAATTTTTAGTTTAGGTACAAAGTGTGCTTTGGGTCCAATTTATATGACACTCTCCGGTTTTAGTGTTGCATTTAAAAAAATGAATGTGCAAAAAATAATTTCCGTGAAACCTTCTTCATTGGGTCAAAGTTGATTTACTTTCAAATTTCAATCTTTATCTCTCTAAGGAAATGCTTATTTAATTCTATTGCAATTCTCATTTAAGAAATGAAATAATTTTTAAATGTTTTTAAACTTTAAGAAAGATGAAGCTTCATTACTATGCCAACAACTTTTTTTATTATTAGGTGTCAAATGATAAAACATTCAAATAAGAAACAGCACTGGGATTTCACGGTGTTAGTAGAAAGGAAAGTCTATAAAAAGGAACTCAAGGTATGTTTAAGTACGTGAAAAGAACAAATAATCCCTAAACCTGTTTTACTAGATGATAAATAGAAAAATGTTTTCTTTATTTGTTGTTAAAGAAGAATGTTGTTGCAAGCAAAGGACGACAACTTCAAAGCTGAGGGAATACAAAAGTGCTCTAGATTAAACTTCTGCAGAAGTATGCTTTGCTACAACTCCAGTCATAAAACAGTCAACATAGTAAGATACACTCATTCAGAGCAATGACATACTGTTTATAAATATTTATATGTATGCTGAACTAGACCATTACTGAGAGCTGCAGCTGTGGTATAAAAAGAAAATTGGGACTCGATTGGAGGCCTCATTTTGCCAATTACGAGGCTCCACAATCCTGTGGATGTTATTTAACCTCTCTAAGCCTCAGTCTCTTATCTGTGAAATAAATAGGATTCTACCTACCTGAGAGGAATAAAGGAAGATAACACAAGTGCCTTGGAAACTTATAAAACACTATGCAAATATATAAGCTCATTATTATTGAGTAGGGAGCTCAGACAATCTTAATACAGATTACATGTACTTACTAATTTTCTATAAATAAATGAACACTCTATATAGCAAAATAGATGGAGTTGTTTGTATATATCCTTTTCTAATGTCACTATTTCTTGAAGCACAGAATATATTGAGATAAACTTTCACCAGACAATTTATCACACAAAACTTAACTAATTGTCAACGTGATCAGGGCTATTGATGAAGGTGCTGTGGGTATGATGCAGGAGGATCTTTCCAGTACGAAGAGGTGGGGGAATAGGGGGTGAGGATGGGCATGAAGCAGTGGCAGTGGGAATTACTTTTTTCAAGCTGACACCTGAAGAGGCATTAGCCAAGGAAATGAAACAGCAAAGCTATTATTCCACATATTACATTTTGTCATTTGCAAGAGATAATCATAATTAATATGTACATATTGAAAATTCTCTGATCAGGCTTGGCGCCTGAGGCTCAACGGGCTAAGGCGCCAGCCACATACACCTGAGCTGGTGGGTTCAAATCCAACCCTGGCCTGCAAAAAACAATGGTGGCTGCAACCAAAAAATGGCTGGGCGTTGTGGCGGGCGCCTGTAATCCCATCTACTTGGGAGGTGGAGGCAAGAGACTCGCTTGAGCCCAGGAATTAGAGGTTGCTGTGAGCTGTGATGCCACAGCACACCGCTATCCAGGGTGACAGCTTGAGGCTCTGTCTCAAAAAAAAAAAAAAGAAAATTCTCTGATCAATCATAATATGCCTATTTGTGGATTCAAAATCCGTAAGCAGCAGATTATGTAAGAGACTTATGCTTTAATGCGTTATCTATAGTCCCTTGAAAATACTAGGTTTTCCATTTATCTATAATCCCTTGAAAATACGAGGTTTTCCTTCTTAGAGTTAAGACCTAAATTGTGAGATGGTACTAGATATTTGTTAACCTTTTGCACGTTACATTAAGCATATGGGATAAGAATAGCATTCTAATTTCAAAATCTAAGATCACTTATTTTTAGATCTGTAGTGAAATATGTACTGGTTCAAAGATTTTTGTGTTTCACGCAAAATATTTCTCATCCTCTACTTTTTTTTCTTTTAATCCCCAAAGACAGAAGAGTTTTCTTTTATTCAAGTGGTAGAATCATCCTGATGTTTGGGAATACAGTGATGGGGTCCTTGGGTCTGGATAATACCTTTAAAGGATGATGGTATGAAATATGGGCAAGGAAGGCCCAGTTACTTCAGTAAAGTTGCTATAAACATCTTCTCCATCCCTCAACTGGAGATACATGCCTTTCTCATGGGATCCAAGCCCACTTGTACACTGATTTCTCATTATTTGGTAATTAAGCTAATTAACACAACACAAGGAGAAGAATACGGTAATTACTTTCTAATAGTATTTCCATGGTCTATAGCAGTGGTTCTCAACCTTTCTATTGCAGCGATGTATTTTCATTGTTGCAAAGGGGGTCTCGACTCACAGGTTGAGAAGCACTGATCTATAGCCTAACTCTGGATCACCTGTTCACTCTTTGCACATCATGTCCCACCTTATCCACTTCCTAACCATTGTCTGTCTGCCCAGAACAATTTTCCTATCACACCAAATACTTGGTAGCCTGAAAACTGAGTAGAAACCATATTCTATTTTATATGTAAAGAGATTACGTTATTGAGAACCTATACTGTGCTAGGCCTTCAGGTCAAGTGTGGTTTCATTTAATATTCAAAACAGTTGGGAAAATTAGGTATTATTATCAAAAGTTTGCCCCCAACACACTACTTACTAGGACCACATTGGCTCCTTGCATAGGAAAGAATATACAGGATTTCCTTTCAAAAACATTGTTGGCCATGAGCAGTGGTTCGCACCTGTAATCCTAGCACTCTGGGAGGCTGAGGCATGTGGATTGTTTGTCTTCAGGAGTTTGACACCAAACTGAGCAAGAGACAGATCCCATCTCTACTAAAAATAGAAAAAAGTTAGCCAATCCTTGTGGTGGGCACATGTAGTTCCAGCTACTCAGGAGGCTGAGGCAAGAGGAACTCTTGAGCGTAGGATTTGGAGGTTGCTGCCAGCTATGACACCATGGCCCTCTATCCAATGTGATAGAGTAAGACTCTGTGCCAAAAAAATAAATAAATAAAAATAAAAAACATTGTTTATAAAGTGGAAACTTTTACAGAAAGAGCATCAATCTACTTTCTGACCTCCACCCCAGTGTTTCTACATTGTACCTGCTCTGGAGTAACACAGGTGCCATATTTTATCACTGTCTTCTGGAATCTGCCTAAGAAATAGTTCTTTGGCTCAAAGTATCTATACTACTTCTAGTATTGAAACGCATACTTCTTGCTTTTGATTATTATAAAAACAGTGGAAGGTCTACTTTAGTTCTTAGAGGACTCTGCATATATCTTTTCATAAAGGCTATACTAGTTTGCAGTCCCACTATGTCATCCTGCAATCCCTTTACTAGGGGGATCTAGTAAGATTTTGGGTAGAGTGTATCTACCCAAAGGAAATGAGGCCATTTTATCAGAAGGAAATCTGCACTCAAACGTTTATAGCAGCCCAATTTGCAATCACAAGGATGTAGAAACAATCCAAGTGCTTTTCAACACATGAATGAATTAATAAACAGTGGTATATGTATACTATGGAATATCATCCAGGCAGAAAAAAGATGGAGATTTTCTGTCTTTTGTTACAATCTGGAAGGATTTGGAGAATACTCTCCTAAGTTAGTATCACAACAATGGAAAAACAAGTATCACATGTACTCAATACTAAGTTGAAATTGAGTAACAACAACATGTACATATGAGAGAAAAACTTAATTAAATTTAAGAAGAAGGGACAGGGAAAGGTGTTTCAGTAAGTTCCCACCCTATGGGTGCAATGTCCAGCTAATTGGCCCACTTCCTGGATAAAGCCTTATAAATGCAAGCAATGAAACCTGACTGTATGTATCCTCATACTAACCTGCAATTAAGTAGTACTCACCTATAAGATCATAAATATTTATGTGCTCAGAAATATTTATTGAGCGCATCTTATGCGCCACACTGGGCCAAGGCCATCATCCTGAATGGAGACCTTGCAAAATCTGCTCCTTCATCTAAGGATTGTAAGACAGAGATGGCAAAGATGAAAAATTGTCTATCCTTCTATTTGCTCCTGATGTCCCAAGGATTTCCTTCCCTTGACAACAATTAGGTTATTTTTGAAAAGAACAAAATTTTCTATTTAATCCTTTTTCTGCCAAGCTAATATAGTGACAGTAACCATTTCCTCTTGACAAAGTTTCATAATATGTAAATACTTTGCAAAGCATGCCCCTGAGCTTATGACAACATGATATTAGGATTATAAATGCAATTAAAAATTATAGAACTGGGAAACATTTCACAGTTTATGAAAGAATGTTTTGATAAATAAAATACATAAAACTTGTATTTTGAAGTAGAACAAGAAAGTGACATCAGCAAAAATTACTGGTAGACTCCTCCCAAAGAAGCACTGAAAATATGAACAAAACCCATGAGAATAAACTTTCTCAGAACTCTGGAATAAAGGCAAAATTTTATAGCAACCAAAGGCTGAATCAAAAGAAATGAAATTGAAGCTGAGACAGGAAGATCACTTGAACCCAGGAGTTTGATATGATGACATCATGAGACTCAATTCCAAGGCAACAGAGTAAGACTCTCTGATTCAAAAAAAAAAATCATATATATATTATATATAATAAAAATTATAAATATTTATAAATATAAAGGCAATTTTAAAAGGATAAGAAAGCACTATAGTACTTTTTTGAGACAAAGCCTCAAGCCGTCGCCTTGGGTAGAGTGCCATGGCATCACCGCCCACAGCAACCTCCAACTCCTGGGCTCAAGTGATTTTCCTGACTCAGCCTCCCTCCAAGTAGCTGGGACTATAGGCACCCACCACAATGCCCAGCTATTTTTTGCTTATGGTTGTCATTGTTGTTTGGCAGGCCCGGGCTGGATTTGAACCCACCAGCTCTGGGGTATGTGGCTGGCGCCTTAGCCACTTGAGCTACAGACGCTGAGCCTATAGCACTTTTTAAGTCCTGGCTCAACTACCTTCCCTGGGTCAGCAGCAGTCTTGAAGATGGCAGCCTGTATTTCCAGTATGGGAATTGGTCCCTGGTTCTGAAGAAACTATAGCAGACCCTACTTGTAAAGAATCATTTTTGTAAACCTATCTGGAAGCTATCTGAAAGACTGGATAAAGGTGCTTATCTTTGTTTCACCAAACTCAGAATGCCTTCAAGTGGAATCCTTTATAAGGCAAACAACCAACCTATAGTTGCCTGGAATAAAAGGCATATGGGTGCCAAAAATCTGGAAGAAAAAAGCGAGAAGAGAATTTTATTTTGTTTTGCTTTTTGAGAAATTAGGGGATTCAAAAGTGTCTATATATACTGGGGGATTTAGAAAGTCATATACATGCCCACAGACGCATGTATGGTCAAAAATGACCTGAAAATTTTCTTCCCCTCCATCCCACCTTTCTCTCTCTTGCTTCTGACTCCTGGTATTCAAGAAAATCTCATTCGAAATACTAGCTGAACAGAATGTAAAGGAAAAGAGATTTGAAAGACCACATATGACAAAAAATACAGACCTTATAATAATGGGTTAGACAAATTACTAAAACAGCTTAGTGCAAACAATAAAAACAAACTCTGAGGAGAAGACTGATTTTCAGAGTTGCCATATTAGAATATTCAAAATTTCCAATTTTTCAACAAAACATGTTAAAACATGCAAAGAAAAATAAAGTATGGTGTATTCACAGAAGAAATTAAGAGAAACTTTCTAAGAATCATAGGCAATAGGCTTATTAAACAAAGAAATCAGCTATTTTTTTGAGATACAATCTCACTTTGTTGCTCTAAGTAGAGTACCGTGGCATCATAGCTCATAGCAAACTCAAACTCTTGGGCTCAAGTGATCTCCTTGCCTCATCCTCCCAAATAGCTAGGACTGTAGGGGTCTTGCCTTGGCTTAGGCTGGTGTTGAATTCATGAGTTCAGGTGATCCATCTGCCTCAGCCTCCCAGAGTGCTAGGATTACAGGTGTGAGCCACCATGCCCAGACTAAATCAGCTGTCTTAAATATGCTCATAGAATTGAAGGAAATCATAGACAAAAGCACTGAAGAACATTAGGAAAATAATGTGTGAACAAATAAGAGAGTATCAATAAAGATAAATTATAAAAAGGAATCATATAGAAATTCTGAGGCTAGGCTCGGCGCCTATGGCTCAAGAGGCTAAGGCGCCAGCCATGTACACCTGAGCTGGCGGGTTCGAATCCAGCCCTGGCCCGCCAAACCACAATGACGGCTGCAACCAAAAAATGGCTGGATGTTGTGGCGGGCACCTGTAGTCCCAGCTACTTGGGAGGCGGAGGCAGGAGACTCGCTTGAGCCCAGGAATTGGAAGTTGCTGTAAGCTGTGATGCCACGAAACTCCATCCAGGGTGACAGCTTGAGGTTCTGTCTCAAAAAAAAAAAGAAATTCTGAAGCTAAAAATGCACTAATTTGTTTTAAAACCCCACCTCATTAGAAGTTTCAATAGCAAATTTGAACAAGAAGGAAAAAGAGCTAGTGAACACAAAATGGGTCAAAGCTGGGTATGGTAGCACATACTAATAGTTCCAGCTACCTGGGAGGTTAAGGTACAAAGATTGCTTAAGGCCAAGAATTTAAGATTGTAGTGTGCTATGAGTGTGCCTGTGAATAATCACTGTGCTACACCCTGGGCAATACAGTGAGAGTCTGTCTCTAAAAAGTAAAACATTTAAAAAAAGAAAAAAGACAAATAATTGAAATTATCCAGTCTGAGGAACAGAAAGAAAATAGGATAAAGGAAAATGAACAGAACCTAAAGGAGCACACCACTGCACAAATATACATATAAATGAGAATTCCAGAAGAGAAGGGAAAGGAAAAGAAAAAATACTTGAAGAAATAATGGCTAAAACTACCCAAATGTAATAAACAAAATGAGTATATACAGTTGAGAAGCTCAATGAACTCCAAGAAGGACTGATGCAAAGAGATCTACACTAAGACACATAATAAAATTATTTGAAGCCAAAGAATTTGAAATAAAGAGTTCTGAAAGCAGCAAGACAGAAGTGACTCATCACATACAAGAGATCCTCAATAAGATTAACAGAAAATTTCTCATCAGACACTAAAGAGACCAGAAAGGAGTAGGACATTTTAAAGTGCTGACAGAAAAAAATATCAACCAAGAATTTTACATCTAGCAAAACTATATTTCAAAAATGAAAAAGAAATTAAGACATTCCCAGAAAAACAAATGCTAAGGAGGTTTCTTGCTGGTAGATCTGCTCTTCCAGAAAGCTAAAGAGTTTTATGCTGAAATGAAAGAACAAAATAACTCAAAAGATCAAACAAACAAACAAAAACAAACTCAAAAGATATAACAAAGAAATAAAAAACACTATTAAAGTAATCACACAGATAAATATAAAAGCAAGTATCATTTTATTTTAGGTTTGTAACTCTTCATTTCCTACGTGACTTAAAAGACAAATTAAAATTAAAACAATAATTTTAAGCCCATGTCAAGGGGCACAAAAGTTGTAAATGTAATTTATGAGAACAACAATATAAAGGGAGGACCACAGTATATAGGAGATGAGTTTTTATTTGCTTTTAAGTAGATATCAAATTTGATTGTTACAAAGATAGGACATTAATTGTAATCCCAATGATAACCACTAAGAACATACTAAAAAAATAAGTATGTATCAAAACAGTACATTGCACTAAAAAATTAACACAAAAAGCAGTACAGGAAGAAATGAGGGGGAAAAAAGTATAAGATATGCAGAAAATGAATAACAAAAAGGTTAAAGTCACTCCTGTCAGTAATTACCTTAAATATAAATGGATCAAATTCTTCAATATAAAGCAGAGACTATCAGAATAAAAAAAATTAAAAAACCACAACCCAACCATACACTGTTTATAAGAAGCTCACACTAAATCTAGAGACACACTTTGGTTAAATTAAAATAATAAAAAAAGATACCATATGCAAATAATAACCAAAAGACAGTAGGGGTGGCTATAGCAATATCAGCCAAACAGACCTTAAGTCAGAAAGTTTTACGAGAGACAAAAAAAGTTATATGTATTGATGAAAGAGTCAATTCATCAAGAAGATATAAAAGTTATAAACATATATGCACCAAAAAAAAAATCAGAGCTCCAAAATATATGAAGCAAGCATTGACAATACTGAAGGAAGAAACAGTGCTACAATAATAGCCAGAGACTTCAACGCTCCACTTTCAATAATGGAAAGAATAATCTAGAGAGAAAATCAATAAGGAAATAAAGGACTTGAATAACATCATATACCAGTTAGACAGACACAGAGCACTGCAGCCAATAAAAAGTATGCACCTTCTTGTCAAGTGCACATGATACACTCTCTAAGAACAATCATATCAGACTACAAAACAGGTCTCAATAAACTTAAAGTATGGTAAAAATCATTAGACTTAAGTTTTTTTCTTTGAGACAGAGATCTCCCCCTCAGTAGAGTGCAATGGTGTCACAGCTCACAGCAACCTCAAACTCTCTTGCCTCAGTAGCTAAGTAGCTAAGAATACTCCCAAGTAGCTGTACTACTCCCAAGTAATATAGACATCCATCACAACGCCCAACTATGTTTTTCTTTTTTGTTGGTGTTGTTGTTGCAGTTGTCATTGTTGTTTAGCTGGCCCAGACGGGGTTTGAACCTGCCATCCTTGGTGTATGTGGCTGGCACCCTACCCCCTGAACTATGGGCGCCACCCTAGACAAGTTTTTAAGAAAATACTTTTATTTTCAAATAAATGGATAAGCTAATAAATTTATAATATTTGTAACCCAAATTGCATAGTTAAGACAAATGACTGCCAAGATAATATCTATGAAACTTTATGCCATAGATAATATCTATGAAACTTTATGGAGGAGAGTACAAATCCCCCAAAGACAGCCCCTAACTATGTGCTATGCAAAGGGTACTCAATAGAGAATAAAACAAATATGGAATCCCTGCCTTCACAGAGATCACATTTTGACGGGGGAAATAATCAATACATACATTAGGAAATGAAGAGCCTACTTTCAGGTTCTGATAAATTTTATCCAGAAAGATTTGATAGGATAAATGTGAGAAAGAGTAACTTGGAGAGCTGTTTTTGCTCCTCTCTTCTTCTAGAACTGATCCTGGAGAAGTGATCCTGTCTTAGGACCTTTACACTTGTTATTCCCACCACCAAAAACTTTCAGCATTGGCTTATAATCTTTTTGTCTCTGTTCAATTGTCACTCTCTCAGTAAGGCCTTCTATGCTCATCCTCATCTAAAATTGCATTCTTCTTCCTTCCCAACCCCTACCCCTCTGGCAATTCCCATTTATTCCCCTTATGTGTTCCCCAATTTCCACTAAGCACTTATCACCATCAAACATGGAACACATTTTACTTTGTTATCTTGTTTACTGTTTTTTTTTTTCCTTTACTGCACTGAACATTCCAAGAGGACAGGGCCTTGGCTTGTCCTAATCACTATTGCATCTCCCATGCCTAGAGCAGTATCTGACACATAGTAAATGCTTTGTAAATATTTATTGAAAGAATGAATTAATGAAGATGTTGAGCAGACAGATGGATATATGAGTCTAGAGTTCAAGCTTGAAGTGAAGATATGTTTAAAAGTCAAAGAAGATTAAAGGGATATTATTTTACTCAAATTAAAGATGTGGAAATTGGTTCAGAAAGGGCAAATAAGTAAGTACAAAGTATACACCATCCTCTTATTATCTTATAAGCTGGAACAAACCTAGCTAGTAGAAGAGATAAACATATTCTTGGTGCATATTCTAAGGGAATTTAACATCTGGACATTAAAAAACAAGAACACTGAAAAATGTAATAAAATAATGTATCTTTAACATCGATTTTCTTATTGTGACCACTGATGACAGCTTGGGTCAATATAAAAATAAATGTACTTTCTGACTCAGCACCTGTGGCTCAACGGGCTAAGGCGCCAGCCACGTACATCTCAGCTGGTGGGTTCAAATCCAGCCTGGGCCTGCCAAACAACAATGACGGCTGCAATCAAATGGCCGGGTGTTGTGGCGGGTGCCTGTAGTCCCAGCTACTTGGGAGGTGGAGGCAAGAGACTTGTTTGAGTCCAGGAATTGGAGGTTGCTGTGAGCTATGATGCTACAGCACTCTATCCAGGGTGACAGCTTGAGGCTCTGTCTCAAAAAAAAAAAAAAAGGACTTCAGTGAAAGAATGTTATAGTCCAAACCAATGAGGCTGAGATACAAAGATTTCTTGAGCTCTAACTTACCCTAAGGATAGAATTTAGACTACCTAACAAGGTAGAGATAGCTTATTATCCCTGTCCATTTTCAACAGGAGCAACTGTCAAGGTTAACCTTTCTTATGACTGTTTTGTTTTGCTGATTGAAGAAAGAGAAAGATGCTTTGCATGCCATGTGCCCAAGTTGCAAGGCTGAACTGTTATCCTAAAGGTCAACATGTCTGACTTGTTTTCTTACCAAGGTAAGAGGCCACTCTACCTCTTTGTGGAGTGAGAGTTAAGTGACTCAACCAAGGTTAGTTACAAATCTAATGGCAGAGATGGGGCTAGACCCGGTTTCCAAAGTCCCCGCTCAGAGTTCTCTACTACTTTCAATACTCTCTGCCTTTTACTACTGAAATAAAAAAAGATGTCAGGTCACATTTCTGAAATACTGTGGATGGGATCCTGGGGATACCTATCTTTTTAACCTTTGTCAAAGCAGGAAACAGAAGAGGCTTCTTCTTGGTAGGCGACCCTTATATGTATCTTGTCCTTCTACCACATGATCCAAATGTGTAATGGTCCAGCTGCCTGTTAACTCTTTCTCTATATCCAGTCAATGAGTAGGACACAGAAGAACAAACAGGAAATAGAAAAACTGCTTTTATATAAAAGAATATTATAAGTAGGCTTAAATTTTTTTCAATTGCTGTTTGGAGGAAAAATGTTAATAATAGACCTATAAACTTTAAAACCATTATTTCTACAAAAATTAAGAATGTGGTCTTAAAAACAATAAAAATCCTTTCCATTTGTTTTATATTCTAAAATGGCATGTACTAGTTGTTGTGACACATAAAAACTTAAAAAAGAAAAAAAATATGCCTAATCCCATCATCCAAATGGCCAAATTCTTTTTAAAAATGGGAGGAATACATGAATTGGTTTAGAAAATTTCAACAGGAGAAAAAAGCACGAAACACAGGTAAAAGCTTCATGATCATCTCCTAGCCCAGTCATATTCTGCAAATTAATTATTCTTAATTATAATATTATATTTATGTGTGTCCTTTCAGAAAAAAAATCTATGTTTTAAGAGCTTATTTTGGTGTCTCTTAACTTAATGTGTAGAAAAACAACTCATACTGTCTAGACTTCTAATATATATCTATATATATATTCACTCTTGTGTCTTGAAGGTCTTTACATAGCAGCACATATTTTTCCAGGGAATATATGGTATTCTATTGTACAGAAGTAATGGAATTAATTTAACCAGTTCTCTCCTAATGGACATTTACTTTATTCCCAGTTTTACGATTATCAGCAATACTCTGTACATATAACATGGTCTACTTTTTTATCTTTAAGGAAAACTACCTGTATTAATGGCAGAGGGCCAAAGGGAATATGCATTTGAAATCTGGACAGGTATTACCAAATTGCCCTGTAAAATGCTTGCATGATTTATACTCTAGCAAACAGTTGGAGATCATAATATCCATAATACTTCTAATCAAAAGGAACGTAAAATTAAAAGCTATGATGTAAACAAACTACACTTGTCTATTCTATTCCATGTATTCTGTCTTTGGGTCATTATGACTTACATAAATAATTACAATTAACTACAACAAATATAGTATCTGGAACTCCATGTTACCAAACAACACCGACTCACTGAGAAAACAATTCATACTCATTGCTATAGAACCTTCCATAAGAATGATCCTGGGAGTTGGAAGACAGCCCAGTATCTATAATTGGAAACATACAAGACTGTGTTGCTTGTGTCAGTTCTGAATAGTTTCATTTTTAAATCTATTTGAATCACCTTATAAAAATCTCAAAACCAAAACATTTGTTCATTGCCTCCATGCAAGCATTAATCAGAAATATATATTAAATGTATTTTCTATTTTCCTCAAAAGTAATGAGAAATGATTCATAGAAGTATTCAAGTTAAATGATGTGAAAAGATTTCATCATTTTACTTTGGCTCATTTAAGTTGGATCAAAGGCCTAAAGAATATACAAAAGTTTTAGGAGAATTTTAAATTATGTAGTTAATTGTCCTATGGATACCAGGAGAAAGAAGATAGCAGACAGTGGTGGTTAAAGAGAGTTATCAAAATAAGTTTTTTATAAAAGTGAGGCCTATAAAGTTACATCTCAGATTCATTCTTTATAAGTTGTGTGACTTCAGACAAACCACTTAACTCTGTATGCATTAAATGAGATAATAAAATAAAGCCTTTAGTCTAGTGCCTGGTCCTTAGAACGTACTACTTTTATATGGACTGCTATTAATCTACAGTCACTATTACTCCAATATAAAGAGTAGGTTTGAAAAATTAGAAAGGAGTATTTCCTAAGATATAGACCAAAAAAAAAGGTAATAAAGGATGGAAAGAATTTGGAAGTAAAAATTTATTACCTAATTTTAGCACATTTATTCCCTTTCTCAAGTGAACAAATGAACATGTTATCTCCAAAGCAGCTGATCACAGTGTAAGCTTGTCAGATTTCCACATCGTGGTTTTGATTTTCCAAGACTTCTACAGGCTTTGGCATGGTAAAAATACATCTTGAAACCCTTATTCTAGAACTGAAGAATTGAAGTTAGTTTGCTTTGGGTGAATAATAGTGTTTCCCCATAGGAGACAACACAGAAACTCTTCTGACATAAGAGGCAAGGTTTAGCTTTATTTCTTTACCCCATTTTATACATTTCACAGAAAAGAAATACACGTAAAAGGAAAATTCAAGAATATAAGTTGAATACTTTACTTTCTTAATAATTGATTACCATGGGAATTCTGGAAATAGTAGTTTTTTCCTAAAAATAAATTTGCCTTATTTTTCAAGTTTTAACTACTAAGAATCTCTAGATTTATATTAATACAAAAATTAAAAAATTAAAAGGGGAAGAAACAGCAATAAAAAAAGATTCCCTGGATTTGATCTTATAATTTCTCTTCTTACCTGAAGACTGCAGATGAGAGATGGTGACTACATTGGCTGCTTACTACAGCTGAGGCAAACTGTGGAAGGCCACCACAAGTCTGCTTTTGACCGTTAAGCTTCTCCCTCCTCTTGGACATGAGTTGATATTCACTTTGACCCCCCCCCCCCATTTTTTTTGAGACAGATTCTTACTTTGTCACTCTTGGTAGAGTGACATGGCGTCATAGCTCACAGCAACCTCAAACTCTTGGGCTCAAGTGATCTTCTTGCCTCAGCCTCCTGAGTAGCTGGGACTACAGGCGCCCGCCACAATGCCTGGCTACTTTTAGAGAGAGGTCTCACTTTGGTTCAGGATGGTCTTGAACCTGTGAGCTGCAGCAATTACCCGTCTCGGCCTCACAGAGTGCTAGGATTACATGCATGAGCCAGTATTCCCGGCCACTTTGATCCCTTTTAGAATGATAGAATATTCATTTCACGGGAAGATCTCCACTAAAACCAATTAGTGTAACATTCCACTCTAAAGTCATTTTACTTCTCTGTTTTTCTTTTTAAAAAAATTCAGCGTTTCCTCCCTTGAGAAAACCACCTGAAAGTATTTTTAGACTGATTTTAAACACTTAATTACTTAAACCAGAATTGATAGGATCTTTGAGCTAGTGGGAACTTTCACAGTCCTCTAATCTTATTTCTTCCTAATATAGAAATCTTTTCTATTACACAATATCCTTGATGATTAGACACTGAATTCTGACCTAACACTCTAGTGCTGTCAGGGGTACCATGTTATAGTAAAAAAGCACTGGATGAAATATTGGGAGAGGCGTGGTGATATTCCCACCCTGCGCCTTGACATAAGTCACTTACCCTATTTTGGACATTGACCTTCTTATCTGTAAAACCTGAGAGTTGTTATTTTTTGATCACTAAGATGCTATTGAGGCCTGCCAGTTTGTAAAACATTTCTTAAGAAAATACTTGCCAATAGTAATTTGAAACTAGTAGATGAAAAACTACAGGTCCACGTGAGAGGAAAAACACAAATAATTCAAGAAAGTGGGAGAGGGGAAGGGGCTCAGTAAGTTCCCATCTAAAGGGTATAAAGTAGGGTATATAGCACAGCTCCTAGGTGAAGGACTCAAATACAACTTGGACTTTTCCTAACAAATCCAAATAATGTACCTTTTTACTAATCAGAAAAAAAAAAAAAAGAAAAAGAAAATCCTTGCCAGATAGTCCTAATTGTTAGAAATCTTCTTTAATTTCTGCCCATATCTATTATTCTTGATACTGAAGCAGTTCAAATAAGTAGATTTTCAAATGGTAGTTCCTTAAAATTGAAAGCTAGGTATCATATCTGCCGGAAGTATTCTTTCCTCCAGGCCTAAAAGATTGCTTAGAATACATTTCTTGTTTGTATATTATTAGTGTATCCTTTTTGTGATTTAGCAATCGATATAATGGTTTAAAGGATAAAACTTATTCATGGTATTTTGGTGGAAGAAGGTAAGTGAAAAGTTTAAGTTTTGTAATTCATAGGATAAGTGTTTTTAAAGGCTTTATTTTTGGAAGAGGTTAAATACAGAACATTACGTTAGCAGTCTGTAACTGATTGACAACAGTTGACATTTAATTAATTACTACTTTTATGAGCCAAGGTTCTGATGTCTTTGTAGGATTTCAAAATGTTGAGATGGGGGACATTGTGTTGAAATGTAGTAAAAGCCTCAGAGACCACAGAAGGGAGTTGGGCTGTTGGGCTTGGAATTAAATGGGCCATGCACTGTGCATTTTGGTGTTCTATTTCTGCTTTTTGGTTTTCATGTATCCTTCTTCACTGTTGGTCTGTCTGCTATTACTTCACACTGCTGCCAATGGACCTGACTATAGCAACTCATCTTTCTTTTTCCAATTCCCTGCTTCTGATGGATTGTGGGTTTGGCAACCAGATAACCAAACATTTCAGAGACTTGTCTAAAATTAGAGTAAATGGACTGAAGTATCATTTTTTTCATCTATCCAATTGGATAAAAATATAAAAAACTGATTGTTATTGTGGGTGTGGGGAACATAGACAAACTCGTATTCTGCTAGAGACTGTATAAACTGGTATCAACCCTCGGGATAGCTATTTGGCAATCTACTTTAAAAGCCCTAAAACAATGCATCCTCTCAAACTGACAAATCTCATATGTAGGAATCTGTCTACAAAAAACCAATGGACAGGCTCAGCACCTGTGGCTCAATGGGCTAAGGCGCAAGCCACGTACACCTGAGCTGGCGGGTTCGAATCCAGCATGGGCCGGCCAAACAACAATGGTGGCTGCAACCAAAAAATGGCTAGGCATTGTGGCGGGCGCCTATAGTCCCAGCTACTTGGAAGGTGGAGGCAGGAGACTCGCTTGAGCCCAGGAATTGGAGGTTGCTGTGAGCTGTAATGCCACGGCACTCTGTCCAGGGTGACAGCTTGAGGCTCTGTCTCAAAAAAAAAAAAAAAAAAAAAGCCCAGAAATTGGAGGTTGCTGTGAGCTGTGAGATGCCACAGCACTCTACTGAGGGCGATAAAGTGAGACTCTGTCTCTACAAAAAAAAAAAAAAACAAAAAAACCAATGGACAGTACAGAAAGATATGCAAATAAAGCTTTTCTTATAATAGTGAAAAATTGGAAAGATTCAATATATTTACCAATAGGGCACTAGTTTGATAAGTGTATTGTAGATATATCACAATGTCATGAACAAAGGATACTGCAGACCTATAATTACTAACCAAGAAGTACATACATACTGTAATGGAATAAAAATCAGTTTGTATATTATGATTGCCTTTTAAAAAATCATATTTGAATGCAAAAATCTATAATATTATAGATAATATTAGTTAGCAGTCTTTAGTACATTAGAATTTTTAAGTTTAAAATCTTTTTTTATTTGTATTTCCTAACTTTTCCAGAAACATTAATGATTTAATTTAAAGCTGGCTTATACTTTCATGTACACATGATGAATTCATCACACAAATTCTCTTCTCCAAAGTTCAAAATTTCACTAAAATGACAATAAAGACATATAAACATATTAAATGATAAAGGTCAAGATAAGTGTGGAGGAGTTAAAAGCAGAGAGAGATTTTAGCAATGAAGATGAAGAAAAATGAGAATTTTAAGGCTATGGTAGACTCAATAAAGTTTAGCAACTAGATATGGTGGGAGACAAAGGAATCAGAAATAAAATAGAAGTTTGGGTTTGGTGGGCTGGTGGTCCTATTCACTAAATCTGGGAAAATAAAAGGAGCAGGTAGAACCACAATAGGTAAAAACCTATTTAGTTTTCTACATCTAACTTTGGGAGACTCATGAGATGTCTACAGGGCCTGGATACACAGATCTGCCATTCGCTAGACATAGCTGGGAATCCCGTGCATGTACGTGGCAGCTGAAACCAGAGGACACATGGTCATGCTAGGGGACTTGTCCAGTGATGAGAAGCTAGGAGATGGGATCCTGGGGAACATCAACATGCAGGAATCAGTGGAGGAGGAGCAATTCACAGAGGATGCCCACCAAATCCAAACAGTAGAACAGGGTGCCAAAGCCGCTAGAAAGAGAGGAAATGGAGAAGAGCAGACTGAGCAATGACAAAAAAGCTATGAAAAGTTAAAGAAAGAAAAAAAGATAAGAACTGGCAAGTGTCCACTGTATTTGGCACCAAAGAAGTGATCCTGTAAAAAGCAGTTACTGGGCAGTGGCTGGGACGGGGGTGGAGGGGCCTGTAAAAGCCTGACTGCGGGTTGAGAGGTTAGACCTGAGTGGCTCCTTGGGGACAGACATAAGTTGACGTTAGAACTTTCATTTTGTCTCTATTACAGGAGAAAGTTAAACATGCTGAAGAGAAATTATATGCAGCATGATGCAAACTGATACTCTACCAAACTGGCTGTCTGAATAAATTAATAAAGTTTTCAAATAATCACACAATACCTTTCAACAAAACAGCAGAAAAACCTGACCTATCTGATCTTTTGCTCTTCGTTTTTCTTCTATTTTATAATTATCTAAGACCTGACATATGAAAATACAGAAACTTAAAATATCAAGGTAAATTTGAACATTTGGGGGAGGATGAAAGCAAAATTAATTAATTAATTAACCCCAAAAGACAGAAACATCTTCATTGAAATTGGGTCTACTACGGCACCTTAGAACTGAACAATGTAATTTTACAGCCAAATCAATATATACTTATTTTCTTAATTTTACTGAGAAAGTGGCCAAAAACTAATACAGTAGTACAACGTCCATAGTTGACCACCTCCCTCCATTGGCCACCTCTTTAGGTTGTCCTAATTTTCCTAGAGCAAATCTGCACCACACACACACGTATCAGTACACTATGCCTAGTTCTTTATGTTGACCACTTCCACGTGTTGACCAATTTGTTACCATCCCTTGGGTGGTCAACTTACAGAGGTTCTACTGTATTTACTGTACGCTGCTGGGTTCCTACTCAACAAACAGCTTCCTAATGTTCTACTGACCTGAAGGACTGGGCAGTTTTCAGAGCAATTTACATTATAGTGCATTTAAACATGCTTCCTTTCTTGTTACCTGAGAGCATTTTACATCTTTTAAAATCCTCACATATGTCCTGGTGTCTTTAGTAACTATATGTTTACATAACAGGCATGCTTTGTCCACCACAGCATATTTTTTAAATATGATATACTTGCAAGAGCACTATTAGATATTCAACAACTTCAATTCCCTAGTTGGGGAGATGGGGCCAAATAGTATCATACTTTTCTTTTTTTTTTGGTAACTATTCATGGCAGAACTTCAACTACTTTCTTCTTAATGTGGTGTTCTGTGCAGTTAGTTTTTCTTTCTGTGTCTATCTTAGAAAGATGGATTTTCAAAAATTAAAAACATGTGACAACAATGATTTTAGCACATTTTGCCAGGAGCAAAATGCAGCGTGAATGAAGAAAAAGATTAATTAATTTAAGTATATACTCTGGTGAATCAGATAGAATTGTTTAACAGATAAGAGCAGGTCTGTTCCTATTTCTAGTTATCTCTTCTATGCTTAATTTTTTTAAAAAAGTTTTTTCTGTTTTAAATATGATAATTTCAACAAACCCCAGTAGGAAACATGCAATGAGATATGATCTTCTGAATTGTGTGAGTTGACAATTTTCTTCAAGTGCCTAGAATAGTCTGGAATAAGAAAGTTATAAAGAACTTTTGTTTCAATAGTAAAAACGTAAATGGTTAAAAAATTCTTTATTGCTAAAATTAGTCATACGTATTAAAGAAGCTGTGATAGGAACATGGGCTAGGATATTTAAAAAAATGTCAAAAATTAAAAAGAAATTTGCATTTATTACACAAGCATATTTTAAATGAAAATGCAGATTAATGTTCCAAAACCTGGTACGTCTTTGGAATATCTTAGGTACATCTTAGGAATATCTTAAAAGTGCCTGCATGCTGGAGAAAAATGGAGAATCTTAGAAGAGTGAAGTCCAATGTGTGGTGTGTGTCCATGTATGCATGTAGTTTCAGATCTCACAGACTATAGGGGAAGCTTGGGGAAAACTCCCCCTACACAATATCAAATGTGACTATGAAAAAATCTGAACTAAATTTCTGTTTTAGTAAGAAAAAAAATTAAAGATAGTCAGTGGAAATAGAAAATAAAAGAATTGGGCAGCTCCTGTGGCTCAGCGAGTAGGGTGCTGGCCCCATATGCCCAGGGTGGAGGGTCAAACCCTGCCTCAGCCAAACTGTAACAATAAATAAATAAATAAATAAATAAATAAAATTTAAAAGAAAAGAAAAGAATTGTAAAATATAATTCAATGTATTTTAACTACAATAGCTATTGGGTTGTTTTAATAATTATTTTTTGAATGGTATACTGGACTCCTGTTTGTTATGCCAATTTTAGGTGGGTAAAAAAAATCTATACAATACAACTCAGCTCCACATACATTAGAAAATGAAGTTACTTTTACTCAGAATAACAGCTTGAACAACGTTCCAGATTTTTTTTATAGCTTTTCGTTTCTCTTCCATTTCCCCCACCCCAAACTTTATGGCTCTGTGTGTGCGTACTCCATATTCATTTGCTAATATTTGGTCTTGGAATCCATTCTTAATGACACAGTTGCTCTGCTTCACCTTCTTGCCCTGAACAACTCATCAAATGTTATTAACAGTTTAAGAGACAACTCAATGCAACAGATGATTTTGTATAGATAGGCTGGGGGATAAGTTGACTTTTGTTAATTGGGCCCTGAAAGTTTTCCATCCCACCATGGGCAGTTTACCATATAGCTTGCCAAACTTTAAAGTTATTATAACTAGTTTCACACAGATGCCAGACAAAACAGGCAGGGGATTAATTGGAATGATCACAAATGCATTCCTTCTGAATAAATTAAAACATACTGGCCAGTGCCAAAAGACATTTAAAATAGAAAACCTGAAACTAATCAATCAAAACAAGTTTAGTTCTTTTTGATGTTATAGTTGGGAGACATTTCACTTTATAAATAATAGAAAAATACCTAGGGAGAAAAAGAGAGAGAAAAGGTCCATAGAATTAAGGAGAAATTTTAGTACTGTCAAAGAGAAATACCTAAGGAGACAGTATCTTCTATGGCTGGGTATTTAAAAAAAAAAATTATTATTTTATAAGTAATAATGATAAGAGTTAAAAGTCTTAAAGAAAAAAGTGAAGACTCAAACTATTGGCTCAGTTTTTAAATTATAACATTGAACAAATCAAAGTCAAAGTGTAAAAGCCCAGAACAATACTGGGAGATGAGGACTGTGGTCAGATGTTAGACAGACTATCCAAACAGCTGGAAAAGATGTTGATTCTCCTTGGGAAATTTGTAATGTATTTGACTCATGTTTTCATGGAGCTGTGGACTGTCCTAAGGGGTTTGAAAGAGAGAAAACTTGCCAAGAACTTTATCTGGAAAATGATAGTATTTTACCAGTTTTCCAATTAGACAACAAAAGAATTTAAAGAATAATAACAAAAAATACTCAGAATCAACAAATGCTATCTCTGCAACAGTAACATTCAGGTTTTATGTTCAGAAGTTATTGAGTAAATTATCCTAATTCATTTATATACAACTATTTCTTAAAAATGCATCCCTGCACAAACACATGAAGTGATAAAAAAAGAGGAGGGCCTTTCATTACTTGAGTTGGATGATATGTTAGATTTCATTTTCCTTACACACACATTTTCTAAACAACGTGTTCAATAACAAGTTTCCTTATGCACGCCTTGGCATACCTACAACTAGTATCTGATGCTGAGAGGCCAGAAAGGGAAGATTTGGTAACTGAATTCTTGCTGATGTGATGCAATTTTTAGTTCTAAACAGACCTAGCATAGGCTTTGCTCAATCTCTTAAAGACTTTTAATGGTTTGCTTCTCAACAATTATAATATTCATTTTCCTAAATCAGTCTCAAAGATGGATTGTGAACTTTCTGTTAGACATAATGAAATAATTATGGATGAAATACCAGGATGGTTGGGATTGGCTTCAAAATAATCTAGTACAGGTTAGGGAAGTACATAGGAATATAGATTAAATAAGACTATCTGTGAGTTGTTGACCGTTGAATTTAGGATTGATATATGGGCTTCATTATCCTATTCTCTTAACTTTCACAAACACTTGGAATTTTCTATAATAAATTTGTAAAAAGTTGAAAGGAAAAAATGGCAAAACAAACAAATAAAAAACAAGCCCTTGGATCATAAATGTAAATAATTGGACAAAGAAGGCTTTCTCCACACTTTTAAGTTTTCCAGTGATTAATCACCCCACTACATAGAGAGTAACTTTTTCCTAAAAAAAATACAATTCTCTTATTTTGGATCAAATTTTTAATACCATAATTGTTTATTGTGATTATTTTGATTTGTTTCCGAGAAGCACATTCCATTATAGTAGAAAGTATATTGAACTTTGAATCAGACAACTTGGGTTTTAAAGTTTCAGTTGTGCTACTTGTTAGCCACATTATCTTGAACAAGTCATTTAATGTTATTAGGTTCACTAGATGACATTTCTGTGGGTTCTTTTTTATTTGTGACAAATAACTCAATTGTGTCAATTTCACATTGAGTCCAAACTAGTGTAAGACATTATAATTTCTTTCTTCTAGAGACTTTAAAGCTGGAGATCACTGTCACTTATTATATAGGTTTACTAATATGACAGGTCAGGGGATTTTCTATGGAACAGGAAATAGGCACCTATTCCAACAAGGAAATCACAAATGAGAACTTGTCCCATCCTCCAATACCAGTATTGTATTGGGATTTCATTGTCAAGGGCATATATAGGAACAAATCTACATAAAGATGTATGTCTTCCCTTCTGAGATGTTATGTACCAAGGCTGATTTCAAGTTCCATGCTACTAGATTTTCCTTGTTATTTTCATGTTTGCAATGGAAAGTTTCTAGAAAAGTTAATTACTTTTTACTGTATCATACCCAGCTTGTTTATGTAACTGTGATGTTACTTGAAAAAATGGCTACAGAAAAAGCACAAGTGCACTAGATAACTATTGTTTATTGGTGAAGAAAACGACAGTGATATCTAAGGGATTTCAATTTACAAGAATAGTTGAATAAAGGAAATTTAAACCTGTGAGCTCAGGCAATCTACCCACCTCAGCATCCCAAGTGCTGGAATTATAGGCATGAGCCATCATGCCAGGCTTTTTTTTTTTTTTAGACAAAATCTTTCACCAAAAGATAAATAGAAAATGAAAATGTATAGCGAACATAAACTTGCTTTAAAATTTTTAATATAAAAAAATATATGCAGGTTTAACTGATCTTAAACAATGTTTTAATTTGTATGAGGAAGCATTTTTAAAGGTACTGTAAGCTGAAGTTATTCATAATATGCAGAAATAATGGTAAAATATTTCAAGTGATTTCTGCTTTTTGTATTTGTGGGAAAATACTAGACTTTAAATTTTTATGTTGAACTTGAAATTTTATTAAACTGAACTTCAAACTTTGTGAATAAGTCATGGTTACTTTCCCAGTGACACAATCTAATTGCTCACTTTGAAACAAACTATACAATTTTTAAGGTTAAGTAGCAAACACTTCCATTCTTCCAAAAAGGACCCCTTTAGGGAATTATTAAAGGAAAAGAAACAGGGTTTAAAAGATATAGCTGGTAATAAAAATTCAAAACGCAACACACTGTCCAAGTTTTAATAGCAAACAACATATTCTGATAACTCCAAAACTGTAATTGTTAAAAACAACCACAGCTTCAGTACTAATAAAGCTATGCAAAAGAACCAATTTTAAGTATAAATCTTCTCATTATTAATTTCCTATACTCTTCAATTTTTTTTTCTTTTTTATTAGAATCATGCATTCTGGTCAGGCACAGTATCTTATGGCTGTAATTCTGCACTCTGGGAGGCTAAGGCAGGTAAATTGCTTGAGCTTAGGCATTTAAGACCAGCCTGAGCAAGAGTGAGGCTCCCATCTCTACTAAAAATAGAAAAAAAAAACTAACCCCATCTCTACTAAAAATAGAATAATAGCCAGGCGGGGTGGTGGGTGCCTATATAGTCACAGCTTCTTGGAATGCTAAGGTAAGAGGATCACTTGAGCCCAAGGGTTTGAGGTTGCTGTGAGCTATGATGATGCCATGGTACTCTGAGGGTGACAGAGTAAGATTCTGTCTCAAAAAAAAAAGCCAGGCATGGTGGCTCATGCCTATAATTCCAGCACTTGGGATGCTGAGGTAGGTAGATTGCCTGAGCTCACAGTTTTGAGACCAGCATGAGCCAGAGTGAGACCCTGTCTCTAAAAATAGCTGGGCGCCTAGAGTCCCAACTATATGGAAGGCTGCGGTAAGAGAATCACTTGAGCCCAGGAGTTTGAGGTTGCTGTAAGCTATGATGCCACAACACTCTGCCGAGGGTGACAAAGTGAGACTGTCTCAAATAAATAAATAAATAAATAATAAAAGAAAAACAAACTCATGCATTCCTCTTTATACTGAGCTAGGGCTAAAGTCAAGAGCCTCATATTTTAATAATAAACACAAATTTATAAGAGAAAAAAATCTGGTATGTAAAGAATGAATTATATCTTCACTTCTTAAAAAAGTCCATTATTTTCCAAAATTAATGAAATTAGATAAGTTTGGAAACCAGAACCATCAGGTGATTATATAACTATTTTCGTTTAGATATCGAATTTAACAATTCACACCCCAACATAAGTTTATTTTAGCCATTTCCCCAGTACACATAACACTAATAGAAAGGATAGTTTAAGCTGTTAAATAACTGGTCACTTATTCCATTAACATGATGAGATTGTCATGAGGCATTCTTTCAGATCAACTGGTAAAAATCATGAAATACCCACATTGTAATTTAGCTCTGTCCAAATACACCTCATATACACCCAAATATATAAAATGTACTTGGATTGACAGAGCACATGAGTCATTTTGTTTAGTCCCTTACTTCCTTCACATCAAGGCCACACTCACAGCAGTATCAGTAACACTATCAGTAGCCTTAGGTCCCTTGATCACTTTGCTCCTCCAACATACTTCTTCCTCCAGCTTCCACACTCTCCTTAGTTTTATTTGCCAGTTCTCCCTTTTCTCCTTCACCCCTGTGTTGTGGTGCCCAGCGCCTCAGAACTCTCCCCCTCTCCTTCCTCACTGCCCCCTGAGCTCCAGCTCTACTGGCATCTCCACTTAGATGTCCAACAGGTAGAGCCAACTTAACTCAGCCCTATACGTGTCTTTCCTGGAGTTTCTAGTGACCTCATTTTCTTTCTAGTTGCTTAGGTCCTCCCAAATCTCAAAGCCATCTTGATTCTTCTTTCTCTCGAACCACACATCTAATGCACAAGGAACTTCTGCTGGCTTTTCTATCTTCAAAGTGCCTTGATCGCTGCCCCTCTAGTCTATACCACTGTGACTACCTCCAATAGCCTCCTGACTGTTCTTCCTACTTCCAGCCATGTCCCCTGTAGTTTCCAGCAGCCAACGAGCCAGGTATCCTCTTAGTACCTGTGTCAGCTCCTGTCATTCCTCTATTCAAACCCCCTGCAGGCCCCCATGTCATGAGAGTAAAAGCTAAAGCCCTCACATGTCCCATCAGGCCTGCTCCTCCCCTTTACTGCCCAGACTTGTTCAACACTTCTACCACCCCTCCACCATCCACTCTTCCTAGGCACAATGGTCTTTTTGTTCTTTAAATGTTCTGGGCATGCTTATACCTAACAGTCTGGAAATTTTTCTCTCATTTTCTTTAAGGCTTAGCACAAGTGCCCCCTCATGACTGAGGTCTGTCCTGATGATCACCTTAATTCAAACTATATCCCCCTGAACTACTGATACCCTGCCCTTCCTATCACCTTTCCTTGCTTTAATGTTCTCTGCTGACTCATCAACGCATCACCATCTGACCTGCTATATGTGCTATTCATTTATGAACTCTCTCTCCCAACAAGAATACCTGAGTGCAAGGGAGTACACGCACTGTTCATGGAAGTGCTTATTACATAGTAGCTGCTCAATAAATATTTGTTGAATATAAATGAATGAACAAACCCTACTATTTTGGCAGCAGAGAAAATGTTAGAAGCAGTCAGGGCCATATGCATAAATAACACTGAGTAATTACAATGCCTTTGTCTCCCTCAGCCTGTGGAACACGCCTCTGCTCCACCAGAAACCTCCCCAGATGACAGAGGACCAGAGCGCAGAGCTCTTGGGGGACGCTGGAAGTTAGGAGAACAGTTAGCAAGCCTTTAGCTTCACCAATAGTTAAAATGGGCTTGTACTCTGGGAAACTAATTGAACATAAGTAAGACTGCACACAAGCCAAGCTCTATTATCCCAGAGAAAAAAATCCCATGGTAACTTTTCAACTGATTTGTAAATTGGGCACTGCCTACAGTTTAGCAAGGTGTTGTTACGTACCTGCTTCTTGGCAAGTTGCCTTAGACTCTAGCGTGCTGTCTACCTTTGTCTAGCCGAGAGAAGAGTGACCACAGTCGTGGCTTGGCTTGGTTAAGTAGTTGTAAGTGCCTGGGAATGTCAATTAAATCTCCTTTCCTTGTGCCTTAATCTGAGAGAAGAAAAATGACTCTTACCAGGTTACTAGGTGATTTTCTTTCCCCTTAATAATCTTCCCTAAGATGTAATATATAAAACATGCTCTGTTCCTTTGAGGAACGTCTGTCATATATTAGTAGGCACTAATTATTTTTAAAGCAAACTAAAGTTTCTCTGTGCTCAATGTTTTCTGCTTGGAAATAATGTATCTGTGAGCAGATATCAAAAACATAGATATTGGAGATAACGGCAGAATTCTATATTAGGTACTTCTAGCCTATCCTCTTGTCCAGACTTGTCCTAGCCAAAAAACTTAGCAATGTAATATCTTTTGTATATTTCAATCATTCAACAAACATTTAAGTGAATAAACATGGCAGGCATCGTTCCAACAGTTAGCAAAATAAATAATGAAAAGTTATGCCCTTATGGAACTTAAATGTCCAATTTACTTATGGATTTAATGATTTAGTCTCTGCATTGGTGCACACAGAATTTGAGGCAATTATCATTCTAGAATTAATTAAAGTCTGGTTGAATCCTGAGAGAGTCCTTGATGATCACTGGGAATATATCTGAGACCTAGGAGAAAAAGAGGCCTTCTGGCTTCTTAGCTGATTTGAAAGCGTCCTCTATTTTACTGTCTATGTAACGGCCATGAGCCATAAATGGGTGAAGGGCAACAGTGAGGAAAGTCATCTGCTTGTGGGTGCTTCAGATGTGTGGCACTCTGAAGGAGGCATCAGGGAGCCCTGGAGCGTTGGCTGGGCGGAGGGCGGTGGTTAAGTGGGCCTGATTACCAAGGAACCAACATCCTCTACTGTAGGCTGAAAATACAATCATTTATCTTACTCCTACAACCTCATTCTTTCCTCCTTACCATACTAAGTATATCCTCCTCCTTTAACCTTTCTCCCATATCAGTTCATAAGAACAAGAAAGAGGTGAGTAGAAATGTAGCCTAAGAGATTCCCCAGCAGCTTTATAATTAGCACAGTCACTAAGAACACCACCCCACCCCACCCCATCCCAGCCAGCTGGGACTTTATTGGTGTTAAGCCATTGCTGAAAGGAGCACAGTTTCACTAATCTGACCATTGCATTCAAAGACAGCTTGCCTACAAAGCACTCACAAATGTTTGTCCTTGTTATCGCATAGATCTAAGGAGTTCTCAAGGATCTTGGCCTTTAGGGCACCCTACGTTCTTGGTTAGTATTTGCCATGGACATGACGCAGGGCTGTAAGAAGAAGCATGCTGAAGCCTGTAAAATGCTCAGTATCTAATTTTGTTCCCTTTCTTTGTAATAGTGACATTATTGAGCATCAGAAAGATACTAAGAGCATTTAGGTTCATAGAATGTGGCAATGCCAAGGGTTCTATTCATAAAGAGTCTGGAAACTGAAAGAATTAAAGAAAAAGTACTATATGATTCTTCTGGGGAGGGAACAAAGCCAGTTGAGACACAACCATTCATAGACCTGCAGGTGGGTGGATGAGTGGGACATGCTGGCTTGGCCTGCCTAGGGCTGCTGATAGGCTTAGAAACATCAGTACAGCTGTTTGGCGAGAATCCCTGGCTCTTCCAAAGTCATCTGGCCACATAGCTATAATAATAAAAATGGCAAAAAGGAAATGAAGAGGCTGTACCTTTCCATTAAGGAAAGCTACCCACTAGTACATACCCATCACTCCCTCTGACACTGAAGATTCACACGTCCTAGATTTATAGCCTGTGTGCCATGTTCTGTTTATCAGAAGGGAAGAAACTGATTTCCTGATTCCTTAGTTTATATATCTATTAATAAATATTATTTATATACTTCTCGTGTTCCAGGTACTGAGAGGTCTACAGGCAGCTAAAACACAAACAGGACATAATTCCTATGCTGCGGGTCTAGTGCTATTCCTATGCTGCGGTAAGAGAATCACTTGAGCCCAGGAGTTTGAGGTTGCTGTAAGCTATGACGCCACAGCACTCTGCCGGTAGGGTGGGGCAGCAGGGCAGACAGACAAGCACATGAGCATCAAAGTTGTTGAGTAAGTGACGTGTCAAAGGTATGTTGGGGCTAAGTCTAGAGTCAAAGGGGAGACATGCAGATAGAGGAAACAACATTTGCATTTGTTCCAAGAGCAGAGTGATGACATGATCTATTTAGCAAACTATAACATTTCACTGAATTGTCACATGTTGTGCTGAGGCTGGAAATAAGCAAGGAGGGGCAAGTCACAGAGGGCCTTCTATGTTGTATCAAAGAATTTGAACTTTTATGGGGATAAAAGATATGGGGAGCCACTTAACTTTTAAGTAGGGGACTGATATGAGCAGATTTCCAGTACAGAGAAAAATGATGTTGGCAAACGTGGAGGGCATAAGGCTGGCAAGCAGACCCAAAGAACAGGCTAGGTGACTACTCAACAGATGGAAATCCAGCAAATTGGAAGATAAATATTTTTTATTTATTTATTTTTTTGAGACAGAGTTTCACTTGTTGCCCTCGGTAGAATGCCATGGCATCATTGCTCACAGCAACCTCAAACTCTTGGGCTAAACCAATTCTCTTGTCTCAGTCTCCTAAGTAGCTAGGACTACAGGTGCCCACCACAACATCCAGCTATTTTTAGAGGCGGGGTCTCGCTCTTGCTCAGGCTGATCTTGAACCTGTGAGTTAGCAATCTACCTGCCTCGGCCTCCCAGAGTCCTAGGATTACAGGTGTGAGCCACAGCACCCGGCCATAAACTAATTTTAGAATGTTGAGCTTGAGGTAGGATGGTAGTTCAGAAATGTTAATTTCTAGGAAGAACGTTCTGTAAGTAGGGGAGGAGGCAGACATGGGAGACAGCCCATGTGGATGGACCTTAGCCCTAAAGAAGACTGACACCCTTGGCTTGTCACCTGTGCTCAGTGGCTAGGGTGCCAGCCACATACACCAGGGATGGAGGGTTCAAACCCAGCCCAGGCCTGCTAAACAACAACGACAAGAACAACAACAAAATAGCCGGTATTGTGGTGGGTCCTTGTAGTCCCAGCTGCTTGGGAGGCTGAGGCAGAAGAATCACTTAGGCTAAGAGTTTGAGGTTGCTGTGTGCTCTGATGCCATGGCACTCTACTGAGGGTGACATAATGAGATTAGGCCTTAACAACAACAACAAAAAATCCACATTTCAGGGATGATGTAGTTGAATAGTAACTAAATTCATAAATTTATTTCTGCTGGAGTACTTATATCCAGTAGCGACTGGATTTATCGCAGAGCTACTGTAAATATTTCATTTATTCTGATTTCTATAATAGATATAAATTAATTACCAAGAAATTAACAAAAAGGTTTTAGTAAATTTTTATCACCAAATTACAATGTGAATGTGAATGTTGTGAAATTTGAGACATAGGCCAGAAAACGCTCTAATAGTTTTTTTTTTTTTTTTTAAACTTAGCACTGCAGTCTTTTGCCTAGTGATTTCTTCCTTTCTTGGGGAACTAAAAGGCTATAATAACTCCTATTGAACCTATAAGTTTTCCCATCAAATCTGTGTCATGAATACCTGGTCAGAGATTTTATGCAATATGATCAATATAACCTCAGAACCTAAGTCTATGCAATTTTGCCAAAACAAACTAACCCAAATGATTGACCCCACTGATAGAAGATATCATATTTTGAGAGATACCAGCACAAAATATAAGTATTTCAAACAAAGCTCCTTGATGACAAAAAGATCAGAAAAGTGTTATCAAATCTCTAGAAACAAGGTCTGCGAACAATGAATTCAAGTAAGGAGACTCTGGTTCTCTCTGCTTAATGCTCACACTGGTGCCCTGTTTGACCTTGGGCAACCCTCCTCCCCATTACTACTTTTCTTCCTCTCCATCACAATGTGGAATTTTATAAAGTATTTTATGTTCTTTAGATGAAAGATACAAAGTGCACCACTTAAGTGGAAAGTCTGAAGCTTTTCACTTAGAAAGGGAGGAAAGACCAGCATACACAACCATTCTGGAGACAAAAACTTTATCTCGAGGCTTTAGTCTCCAGCTAACACTTAAGTCAACAAAGGCCTAGGTCACATGTTCCCAAATATATCTATACCCTGAGAAAATACAATACTCAAAACTTACTGCCAATTTAGAAATGCTTGCAAATGAATTTATTTTTAATAATCAGTTGGTATTCTGGTATTCACATATATTTGAAATGGTAGCGTCTGTACATATGAGATGAGAACGAGAGATTCCTACATTAACTCCTTTTTTTTTTTGAGTCTCATTTTGTCATCCGTGGGAGAGTGCCATGGTGTCATAGCTCACGGTAACCTCAAACCATTGGGCACAAGTGATTCTCTTGCTTCTGCCTCCTGAGTAGCTGGGACTACAAGTGCCTGCCACAACACCGGACTATTTTTAGAGATGAGGTCTTGCTCTTGCTCAGGCTGGTCTCGAACTTGTGAACTCATGAGCTCAGGTGATACACCCACCTTGGCCTTGGCCTCTCAGAGTGCTAAGATTACAGGCGGGAGCCACCACCCCTGGTCTCGTACATTAACTCTTAATGTCTACTCAGGTGTTCTGAAGATAGAGCATTGAAACATCTTCCATTTTTTTTTAATTTAATTTTTAAAATTTAATTTTTTATCTCTTTTGGAAACCTCTTGTCAACTTCAGCAAAACTTTAGTTTTACTATCCACTTCCTAATTTATCTGCTTACCACTGCAATTAAAAGAAAAATCATAGCCAAGAAAAATGAAGTTTAACATTCTGAGAAATTTTCATTCAAGAAAATATTTTCTACAGAAAGAAAAGAACAAAGTACCTCAAGATACAACTTATGCAGAAAGTCACATAAAATAGTGGAAGGAGAGAGAGATACAACCAATTGAGAATAAGTCTCTATACTTCTCAGTAAAGGAGTAAGAAAAGTGTATTTATAAAATATATAAAAAATCTCCTTTGAAGATAAAAGGTTTTGTACAATATAAAGTGGTTCAAATTTGTAGGGTAGAATATTAACTTCTAGAACCACATAGGCATGGCTGCATTAAGAGATTTTGTCTCCTTGTCAAGGGTAATTGTAATTCTCACTTTACTGTGGTTGTCAGGTCACTCCTTGAGCACCAATAGTTATTCTGAAACCATTCTTTCAGAATAGGACATCTAGAGGTAGGCAAATCTGTTCAGTCAACAGGGGAAGCAAACAGATTATTACCACATATAAGTTAAAAGGTCTACTATGTATTGATCATATCAAGAAAATCGCTTAAGCCCAGGAGTTGGAGGTTGCTGTGAACTGTGATGGTATAGCACTCTACGCAGGCCGACAGCTTGAGGCTCTGTCTCAAAATAAATAAATAAATAAATGAATTATTGCTTTAGGACAGTCATCCTTAGGCTTTATTAAATATTTTTTAACCCAGTGCAATGCTGCACACAGAGTAAGTCAGAAGGCACCCTGAAGGTTAGTCATTGAATAAGAACATGCAGGAGCAGGAATTCTGGTGCCGGAGTCTTTTGGGGGCATATATCTGAACTCAGACAACACAGTCTGCAAATAGCTGACACCCTGTGAGCATTAGTATGTATATTTCAGTACAAATTGGATGAAAATAATCATTCTCTACTCAGGAATCTTAGTCTGAAAACTTGAAAAACATTAGTTAATTTGCAGTATCTGTAAGAACTCTTGGATGAAATCATGGAGCCTTTTTAAAGCCAGGCAATGAGCTTGGAGTACTCTTGTAGGAAAGAAGAAACGACTGGAGGCCTAAGAGTAGCATGGGTTTCATGAGCGGAATCTTGGAACCAGGGGAACAGAGTCTGGGTGGCCCCTGAGCTTTGTAGTACGAGGGGATATAGTGAGGACAAGCAGAGAGCAAATGGAACAGCCGGGAGACAACTGGGGCGTGCGGGCTCTCCAAATCACTGGTTCCTCTGGAGACGGCAGAAATGAAATGAAAGCTCGATCCTGAATACGCCCACATTTTCCCCATTGCTTGATGTCCCCAGGTTTTTAACCATTTATTTTTTATTTTCTTGGAGCCAAAGAGTCAGTGGGTGAAAGTGTTCTAATGAGTAGGGCTAATTATTTTATACACAGAGTACAAAAGGGCTACAGCTGAAGGACGTCTGAGGTATATGAGAGGGACTCGGCTGAAGAAAGAACTGAATCCTCTAAAAAGATGACCTCATGTTTTTTAGCCTTGCTGGGAAGTATGGCCAAGCTATTATAAATGAAAGATTTAAATAATTTCTAATTTATTTCTCATGATATAAAATGCAACTGTCTAATTCCATAGTTTTTTCTTACATAAACTACCAATTATGGAATCAGTTGATTCTTATTCTTTTCAGGATTGTATATAATATCGTATAAATTGTAAGTAGTGGCTCATGTAGTTTCTTGAGATAGAGACTTCCAAAATCATCTGGTAATTCAGTGTTGTTTATGCAATTTTAAGGTGCTAACTGGAGAAACTTGTAAACCTCTTTTGCATTATCAGGGTGTCTTATTGTACATAAGTGTATTTCAAAGAAAATTTGCTTTTAGAAAGATCATTGAGGTTTGGTGCCTGTGCCTCAAAGGGCTAAGGCACCAGCCACATACACCTGAGCTGGCGGGTTCGAATACAGCCCGGCCCGCCAAACAACAATGACGGCTGCAACCAAAAAATTGCTGGGCGTTGTGGCAGGTGCCTATAGTCCCAGCTACTTGGGAGGCGGAGGCAAGAGACTCGCTGGAGCCCAGGAATTAGAGGTTGCTGTGAGCTGTGATGTCACAGCACTCTATCCAGGGTGACAGCTTGAGGCTTTGTCTCAAAAAAAAAAAAAAAAAAAAAAAAAAAAAAGATCATTGAGTTTTGTGCCTTAGAGAAATGCAGAGAACTCAACTTTAGACTCATGCTCAAAATTTATGTCACAGATTTGCAAAGAATTATGAAATTTTCAGTTTGGGGACTCTGAACACCAGGGCAGGTGAGGGATGGCTGCTTAAATCACACTATCTCAGCAATTTCACTTTCAGGATTCCTTTCTCTTAGAAGCATGATAGAAGAGGCGTGCTCTGGTTCACTCCTGTTTCCCTAACAACTGTTCCGTTTTAACAATTTGCAATTTATTTTGGACCAGGGCAACTGTAATTGTAAATTGGCCTACTTTCTTTAATCTGGGACTAGCAGTAAATCATTTTTAATAGCCTTTAATTCCCCTTTTTAATGAGATATCTGCATTCGTCAGTGACTCAACCATGTACTGCCTTAGGCTAGGGTGGATGAATCACAGAAAGCAGACGGAAGAAACCCATTAGGTAATCTCCAGGAGCTCTTGGCCAAACTCAGGATGATTCCCAGCAGTAAAACTTCTAGGACCAGATCAGCATACTATTTATTTTCCTCCAAGGATAGAATTGCTAACCCTTCCACCATAGATTGTCCTAAAATTTGGAGAGCCCACACTCCCACAGTTATCTCCCTGCTGTTTCATTTACATTCTCCTTAGCCTCACTATGTCTCCTCCTACTACAAAGTCTGGGGTCCACACGGGCAATGTTCACAAACTTTTCTGTCTGTTTGCAAACACTCACATATTTAGAGAGTGACCTCTCAGGATATCAAGGGAAAACTGAACTAGATATAAAAGAACTTCTTCTACTTCTTAACCCTTGCCATAAAACTTAGAAAAGGACTCATATCATGGACTTATTCTCAAAAGCTGCTATCCTTTATACACTTTCCAGTTCTTTGTTCAGTTTAATTCTCTTCTTGCTGCTTTCCTCTGAACTCTCTCCAGCTGTTTCACATCTGGAATTGAGCTGCTCAAAACTGAACAAACTATTCTTGGTGTGGTCTCATTTGCTGCAGATAAACGTCAGGTCCCATTTTCCCTTCATTTCTCTTATTTTGTTGCTTTTTGCTTTTTCCTTCTCTTCTCTTTCACATGCTGTAAACTCTATTTTAGACATTACTTTCTGGGGAGTTATTCAATTCAATTCAGTGGACCTAGGAATAATAGTAACGACAAAAGTCTCTCTTGAGGCCCCCAAAGCCTATTTAGTTGATAAAGTGATACCTTTTAGAAGATTTCCATTTCTCACTTTTCACCAAGCAATATCAACAACAACCTATTATCACACCTATAATCCTAGCACTCTGGAAGGCCATGACAGGTGTATTGCCTAAGCTCAGGAGTTCGAGACCAGCCCAAGCAAGAGTGAAACTCTGTCTCTACTAAAAATAGAAAAACCAGCTGGGCATTGTGGCAGGCACCTATAGTTCCAGCTACTTGGGAGCCTGAGGCAAGAGGATCACTTGAGCCAAGAGTTTGAGGTTGCTGTGAGCTATGATGCTACAGCACTCTACCCAGGGTGACAAAGAGAGACTCTGTCTCAACAATAAGAACAAAAAAAGAAAAAAAACCCCAATAACTCTCCATCTTTTTAAGGTCAATGTTTTTCTTTCTTTCTTTCTCTCTTCCTCCCTCCTTCCTTCCCTCTCTCTCTCTCTTTCTTCTTTTTTTTTTTGAGACAACAGTGTTGCTCTGGTGCCTAGGCTAGAGTATACTGGCATTATCACAGCTCACAGCAGCCTCAAACTCCTAGGCTCAAAGTGATTCTTCTGCTTCAGCCCCTCAAGAAGCTGAGACTAAGGGTACCTGTCACTACAACCAGCCAATTTTTCTATTTGTCTGTAGAGATAAGGTCTGTGTTGCTCAGACTGGTCTCAAACTGCCAACCTCCAGTGATCCTCCCACCTCAACCCCCCAAAGTGCTAGGACTTCAGGCATGAGCCACCATGCTTGGCCAATGTATTACTTTCTTTGCAACTATGTCACATAGCCACTATTGGTTAATTGGCCATATCCTATTTCCATTTCATTTCCAGACAAATGCACTGTTTTACTTAGCCTTTGGCTATAACTATTTTCCCCTGTGTTAATTTATAATTGTTTCCTCTTTGCTAAGGCTAGATTATTCTATCTTCAATTTACTGAGAAACTCTTATTATTTATACTTTCAACCTAGCCTCCTCAAACACTTATTTTTTTATTGGCAAAGTGATTCTTGCAATCTTTGCAAGATTCAGAATTGGAAAGGACTGAACTTATAGCTAGGCCACTTCCTTGGACCTTTAATTATGGCTGCATGTCCTGTCAATTTCCCCTTCACATATACAAAGTCTAGCTTCATTTATAGCAGAACCTATTCAAGAAGTCTCTTTTTAGTAGCAAGGGTTTTGAAATGAGGATCTTGGAACTAGGGGAGCAGTGAAGAGAAGGAGAATCTGGATTACTTTGGAGACGGGGCAGAAATGGGATGCAAGATAGCCACTAATCTATATAAAATGCTTCCCATCTGACTTATCATCAGGAATGGAACAGCTATACACAGTACAGTAAGACTGTAGCCTATCATTTACACCAGGCATTCTCAAACTTTTTAAACAGGGGGCTAATTCACTGTCCCTCAGACTGCTGTAGGGCCGGACTATAGTTTAAAAAAATAAAACTATGAACAAATTCCTATGCACACTGCACATATCTTATTTTGAAGTAAAAAACAAAATGGGAACAAATACAATTCACACCAATGCATGTGGCCCGCAGGCCATAGTTTGAGGACCCCTGATTTACACAGAGTGAGTGACGTGCAAATATATCACTTTGCCCAGTGTTTCCCCAACTCTGCAAGAACAAATCTTCTCCGCCACTTCCCCTCCTGATACAGCAGATCCTCCCCACACCCTCACTCCTCCATCCACCATTTCCACCATCTCAAACTAGGCTGGGCTCAGATTACATATTTTTTCCCTATTTTTAAAAATCACAATAAATTTAGCTGGGCGCTGTGGTGGGTGCCTGTAGTCCCAGCTACTAGGGAGGCGGAGGCAAGAGAATCGCTTAAGCCCAAGAGCTGGAGGTTGCTGTGAGCAGTGTGACGCCACGGCACTCTACCCAGGGCGATAAAGTGAGACTCTGTCTCTACAAAAAAAAAAAAAA
>CAUYON010152399.1:0-10491 GCA_963573935.1 Arctocebus calabarensis | reverse complement strand
GTTTATTTAATTCAATTCATTGCTTAATTACTGTTTTCCTATGAATGATTATACTGTGGTTAATATGTTAGCATAGCAGTATTCCCAGATAGTTTTTTGTTTGTTGGAAGGTTGGGCTTTGAGGGGGCAGAGTTAATACTTGGCATGAAATATCTTATCTTATAACAGTGAAAATGCTTTCTCTTTTGTCTTGTGATTTTTTTTTGAGGTGAAATTTAAGTTTTTGTGTGAGTAGTACTATTATACCTATCTTGAGTGTCTTGCTTGTACTGCATCACATCATACCTTTGTTTAATTCTTAATAAACTGTGCGCTTGTTGAAAAGAAAAAAAAAGAAAGAAAGAAAAGACCTCTTCCCGTTCCAAGGCTGTTCTGAGAACATCGAAGCTAGCCTTTTTGAACGTTTTATTGAAAGGTCCCCAAATTAAATTTTCAGCTGTAGCTACATGATGCCTTATAAATCCATAAATTTGTATATAGGAGAACTACAAGGCGGGTTAAACAAAACAAAACAAAAGACTGCGTGGCTCTTAAACTCCTCAAACTAATCTCATTTTTCTATTCATTAGTATCTTGTGCGGTGACTCAGAGATTTTGACCTCTGCCCCGACTTTGACACAGTGATGGAAGGGCAGAGAAGCAAAGGTTGAAAGTGCCTTGGATCCCAGCGCGGCTGGCCCCGCCGGGATGCCGCCCAGCGCTCCCCAGCTCCGGGATGTGTTTTACGGAGAATTCCCGCAGACCCATGTGGGTCCTCATGCCTCAGAAGGTCTGCTGTGTTGTTACGAAGGTGTCAGATGGGAAACTGTGTAAACAGAGTGACACAGAAGCCATTCCTGCTCAGTGACCTGGACCAGAAAGCTCTATTTTTAGAAACTGCTGCAGGCTGCTATGTCCTTTAAAAGAAGGGAGGCTGCAAACTATTGGTGTTTCCCGTTTGCCTTTTTTAAAACCTTCCTGTGCATTTGGGTTGTGTTCTAAAACATTCTACAACGTGTTCTAATAGAGTTCCGAGAACACAAGAACCATTTCCAAAGTTTATTTGAGGTTGCAAATTTGAATGTTGAACTTTACTTACACATCAAGACCAAGGAGAGACACAGTTCTGGAGACTTTCATTTCAAAAACAACCACGGCGTTGCTCAAATTGACATTTATCCCATCCTTTTGTGTCTTATGTGGGCCGACACAGGGAAGATTCCAAAGGTAAGTAGGCCCTGCCCAGCCAGAGGGGCCTGTCCACATCTCCCAGCATCAGCAGTGTCAGAATCACTTGGCAATGGCACTCCTGTAATCCCAGCACTCAGGGAGGCTGAGGCGGGTGGATCACCTGAGCTCAGGAGTTCAAGACTAGCCTGAGAAAAGCAAGACCCCCAACTCTACTAAAAATAGAAAAACTAGCCAGGCAACCTGCTGGGCACCTCTAGGCCCAGCTACTCAGAAGGGTGAAGCAAGAGGGCTGCTTGAGCCCAGGAGTTGGAGGTTACAATGAGCTAGGTTAAATACACAGCACTCTAGCCTTAGCAACAGAGTGAGACTCTGTCTGGAAAAAAAAAAAAAATTACTTGGCAAGTACTTTAAAAAGCAGGCCTCTCCCAGAGAGTCTGATTTAGGAATAGGTACAAGGGATTTACATGGTAAACAGGCACCACAGCTGACTTTGATGTAAGTTGTTTAAAATCCACATTTGGAGGAAAAAAAACTATGGTAGGAGGAAGATTGGAAAATAAGAGTATTATCAGTTTTCTGTTATCAGTGAGAAAGAAAAAGCCATAAAATTAAGGGGAAAAAGCACGCTGGCTTTCGGAGCTTTCCAGACTAATGTGTACCCCGAGGTAGCCTCATTCTGTGGTTTGCTAGACCTGTGACCTAAGCCTGAGTCCTTTGTTTCTGGGTGTGTCACCTTGCATGAAGCAGGTGGCAGTCTCTCTAAATGACCCCCCTGGGCCTCAAGAGAGGAGATTTGCCCGTGACTCTTCCCTCCTCCTGCAAAAGTTCTTCCACATCCACAGTTGTTAGCAAGCCACCTCTTCCTAGTACATTTTTCTTCCAGACAAATTTGATTTGTGCCTAATTTTAGTTTCATTTTCACTGGCAAGTGAGACATCCAGTCCTTGCTGGATCTTGCCCTTTTATCCACATCTTTGGGGCTTTGGTGCCATAAAACAGCCATTGGTGGGGAAGAACCACTGCTCTCAGTAAAGGGTGGAAATGGCTCAGTCAGCAAGTGATTGCTGAGGACTCACACCAGCACCTGCTCAATATCTGTTATTGAAATTAATGTCATTTTTCATGACAGTGCACCAAACACAGGACTGAGGTTTTTTTTCTCTTCATACTTGTCCTTATTGCCACAACCTTCATAAGAAACAGAAATGGTTATCTTTACTTTCCAGGTAAGAAAAGTGAGAGGCAGGGTACATCTTAAGCCTTGCACTCTGGGAGGCTGAGGAGGTGGATCATCTGAGTTCAAGACCAGCCTGACCAAGAGACAAATCCTGTCTCTACTAAAAATAGAAAACCTAATCAGGCATTATGGTGGGCACCTGTAGTCCCAGCTACTCAGGAGGCTGAGGCAAGAGGATCTCTTGAGCCCAAAAGTTTAGGATGTTATGAGTTATGCTAATGCCTCAGTACTCCACCGAGGGCAACAATAGTGAGACTCTGCCAAAAGAAAGAAAAGAAGGGAGGGAAGAAGTAAGAAAAGTGAGATCTGAAGTCAGTTGGCCAAGAGCTCACAGAAAGGGCAGGGTTGCAAAGCAAGTTCTGTCAGATTCAAAGCCAGTGTTCCTGACCACTGCCCAGCACTGCCCCCCATAGGGTGGGGTATTGGAAATGAATCCAAACCCGCAAGTAACAAGGTGACTGCAAAGGCTACTTACTCCATGAGGCTTAGGGCACAGGGAATGGTGGTCATCCCATGGGAGGTCGCTCTAGAGCTGGGTTCCCAGGACCACACCCCCAAAGATAGACTGTTTTCCAAAGAAGAGTCACGGGGGCTCAAAGGCGAGAGGAAATTAGGTGGATCTCATTTCACAGAGCTAAAAATAACCTACAAATATGATCGTCTTTGGGTGAGGGAAACAGGTGAAAAGTGAGGTCAGTTCAGGGAAGAGAATACCGACCACCTTCCTCAGGGAACAGAGACGCGAGGGAGAGAACGGTTTGCCTGGACCAATGAACTCTCAGCACAGAAGGAAGGACTAACCCACTTAATGATATGACTGAGAACAGCCCAATTCACATACAACTCACTATTCCAGGGAGGGAGGCACCGTTATTTTACAAGCGGTGAAACAATGGCAGAAGAGGAGTAACTTGGCCAAGGGCTCCCGACAGCAGGTGGAAAAGCCGGGATGCACAGGCAGGCAGCCCGGCTCAGGGGGCTCAGGGCCGCTGCTCCTGACCACCACGCCACACGGCCCCAATGCGCCGTCTCTGTTTTCAGCTCACAGATGTTCCGCACACACGGACTGTGTGCCAGGAGCCATTCCGAGCACTGGGGAGACCGCACTGAACAAGATCTCTGCCACCAGACAGCTTATATTCTAACGTGTGTGAGAGAGAAATACTTAAAAAATAAAGATTTAGGGACACAGCAGGAAGGGGCTGCAATTCCAAACTGGTGGTGCAAGCAAGGCTGACATTTGCCCAGATGCCTGGAGGGAGAGGGGGAGCAAGTCGAGGGGAATCAAAACTTTTAGTTAGAAAAAAATCCTTCAGTTTGAAACAAGGATTCTCTTTCATTGTTTAATCCTTTAAGTCATGAGGGTGAAGGACAAAAGGTTATAAAAAACATCTTCTTAGATAAATCCACAAAAGGTTGTTTTGGACATCCAGGTTTGTGGGCCCCTACTTATTTACAATCAATAAATAACAATGGCCGAATCCCAGGAGACATCGTTCAAGAAACATTCCAAAGAATCCTTCTTCATAAAAACAACACAGCAACCTTCCTACATAAAGGACAAACACACTAGCCAAGCGACCATCCCCCAGCACACCACCCGGCAAAGGCAGGGTCAGGTCGGAGTTTGACAGCAGAATGAGACGGGAGTGGCAAGGTGGCCTTTTCCTGACGCTCTGACAAACTGTAGGAAGCCCCCTGGCAGCTGGTGGACAGAGAGCCACTCAGGCCTCCGGATAAAGGAGGCGGGTGAAGAAACATTTCATCACAGAGCAAGGGCACAAAGAGGCTGATCTTAGAGCTATGATTTTACAAACTAAGCACGTTTTTCAAAGCTGCCACATGCTGAGACGCCCGAGACAACAGGAGCGCGGGGGAGACAGGTGGTAACAAATGCATATTGGGGATGGCCACTTCATTTATTTATTTTGGAGACAAAGTCTCACTATGTGGCCCTTGATAGAGTGCCTTGGCATCACAGTTCACAGAAACCTCTAACTCTCCAGCTGGCCTCAGCCTCCCAAGTAGCTGTTGTGAGACAACAGACACCCACCACAACGCCCGGCATTTTCTTGGATGTAGTTGTCATTGTTGTTTGGCGGGCCTGGTCAGGGTTTGAAACTACCAGCTCCAGTGTATGTGGCTGGCGCCGTAGCCACTAAGCTATATGTGCTGAGCTGGAGGTGGCCACTATAATAGGCAATGGTCAAAGGAAAAAGAACCCATGGTTCATCTCAGGTCAGAGGGAACCTGGGATAAGATGTTCAAAGATTTCATTTTCCAATAAGGGCATATGGAAGGTGCTATTTAAAGATGCTTTTCCTAGACCATTTCTCTACCCCTCACTCCCAAGAAATGAAGGGCTTCCATGAAGGCCATCCCAAGTGTGACTTTGAAAAATCAGGGACTGATGAGGTAAGTGAATGGTATTCATGGGCCGGGCATGGTGGTGAGCACCTGTAGTTCCAGCTACTCAGGAGGCTGAGGCAGGAGGATCACTTGAGACCAGGAGTTTGAGGTGCTGGACGATAGGCTGACACCATGGCACTCTAGCCTGGGCAACAGAGTGAGATTCTGTCTTTTTTAGAAACAAACAAACAAAAGAACCCAACCCTCCACCACCACTAGTTCTCAACCTGTGCAGGACAGCTAAACATTAGAATTCTCCAGGGAGCTTCTTAAAACTCCCATGGCCAGGATATACTCCCTATCAATTACATTGATCAATTAAATCAATCACTGGAGGTGGGACCCAGGCATTAGTTTGTTGTTGTTTTTAAACTCCCTATGTAATTCCAATGTGTAGCCAGATTTAAGATGGAACTGCTTTAAGCCAGTGTGTTTTAAGGATACAGAATTCCAGATGCTTGGTTCGTAATTTTCTTTTCTTTTTTTTTTTGTACAGACAGAGTCCCACTTTATCACCCACTTTATCACGGTAGAGTGCCGTGGCATCACACAGCTCACAGCAACCTCCAACTCCTGGGCTTAGGCGATTCTCTTGCCTCAGCCTCCTAAGTAGCTGGGACTATAGGGGTCCGCCACAACACCCGGCTATTTTTCTGTTTTGCAGTTCAGTTGAGGCCGGGTTTGAACCCACCACCTTTGGAATATGGGACCAGCGCTGTACTCGATGAGCCACAGGCGCCGCCCTCTTTTTTTTTTTTTTTTTAAATACAGAGTCTCACTCTCCCTCTGGGTAGAGGCTGTGGCATCATCACAGCTCACAGCAACCTTAAACTCTTGGGCTCAAATGATTCTCCTGCCTCAGCCTACAAAGTAGCTGGGTCTACAGGCACCTGCCACAATGCCCAGCTGGTTTATCTATTTTTAGTAGATGTGGGGTCTCACTCTTGCTCAGGCTCATCTCCCACTCCTGAGTTCAAGCAGTCCATTGGCCTTGGCCTCCCAGAGTGCCAGGATTACAGGTGTGAGCCACCATGCCTGGCCTTGGTTCATATTTTAAATTGCAATGATCCAATACTTTTCTAGGTGATACATCCACATTTAGAATTGAAGGAAAGAATCCCACCATAACTTCTGTGTGATCTCAGAACTCAGCCCTCATATTCCAAAGGCTCAGACAGATTTTTGAGCGCCATTCTTTTAATGGTAGGTATAGAGTGGTGACTCCTACATTGAATACATTTTTCTGAAGTAAAGTCATGTTATCCCAAGAATGAAATGAGGTCTTTCATCATCCGACCTCCTTCCTTGGGAATAATAAGGCATTCCTTTCTGTGGGGCTGATACTTAGCACATAGCCAGTGAGCATATGTAACCCAGTGAACAAAAATAGCGCTTACCATTGTGTGCTTCAGGGAAAAATGTCCCTCTTCTCATTACAGTAAGGGAGTCTTATTGCATACCTTTCAGGAAACCTAATAATATGCCACAGGAATTTTCCATGGGAAGGAACAACTGGTTAGGAAATAAAATACTGGACTTCTATATAGTGACATTCAAGCCCAGAACTCCGGGGAAGCCAAACCCGCTGTAAGAATGGTCCCAGCAGGATTGAAATACCTCCTCAAAGCATACTGACAAATTCCCCTGGTGCCAGGCCTCTTGGAAAAGCTCCTGAGGGTCAAAGGCCCCTGCAGCTGCCTCCTTCCCGGGCTCTCAACCACTTGCTCAAGTGGAAAAAATGTGTAGAGGGGCGGTTACCACAGGTCTCAGTCACACCGACGTCCCCCTGGGGAAGAGTGATCCGGGTCCTGAGATGGGATGCACTTGTGCTGCAGTGGGCCGTGTACTCAAGGCCCGGGTATTTGTCAACCCTTTGCCCAAATTAAGAACGTCAAAGAACAGAACAGGAGGACGAGCAATAGTGGGAAGGCCCTGGGGACGGGAAGGAGAATGCCATCACAGTGCCAGGGACGTGTGCAGGTGACAAGTAGCACTCAAGACTGGGAGGCTCCCGACACAGCTGTCACAGGGCCCTGCGGCCCACGACACAGCTGTCACAGGGCTCTGCAGCCCACTACTGGCTGCCACTTCCCCCGAGGGCACTTGGTGTGGGCGCTCTGCCTCCCACGCCTCCACCGAGGACTTAACCACACAGCACAGCAGCTGGCCCCTCTTTATGTCTTGAGAGGCAGTTCTTAGAACATACATGGCACAAAAATGTCTCTCATTTGGCTTCTGGTCCAGGTGAGGTAGAGGAGGCCACACCACGAGTGCACACAGGTGAGTGCCTCGAGCTTCGAGAACAGATCTGTAATCAGCTGTAAAACACCCACTGTACCATTTCTATTTGCCGTCACTCCTGCCGCCTGCCTGTCCCCCGGGCAGCACTGCCCGCTGTCTGCAGGACAGTGTGGCAGCGTGCTTTCACGCTGTGGCAGTTCATCTGATGACCCCTTGGGATGAAAATGCACACAAGTGCAGAGACACCTGCCCTGCCCGAGCTCAGCCTCCAGGAGTCACAGAATCAGAACTCTTTCAACTTAGGCTCTCCAGAGAATATGGTCTTTTTGAAAATTCCCATTCTGAACCAGGACCTGTTACTGTCCTTTAAAATGAGATTTCCTCTTAGGAAAAAAGGTTAAAATCAGAAGTTTGAAAACATGTATGTTCTCTTTGCACAAAGCAGTCAAACTGGTGCTTTCAAAGAGAATAATTATGGGAAAATGGCAGTCAGGTAAGGTTTTGTGATTTGAGACTGCATGACAGAAGCTCCTCATGGAGAAGTGACTTAATATTTTATGACAAGGAAGCATTTTCAGACACATTATCTAGTTTTATTTTAGAGCAACTCAGTATGGAAGCTATTATTACTGTTCTCTTCCATTTTAAGAATGAACTTAGTCTCAGAGAGATGGGTTCCAGCCAGGGTTCCACAGCCAGAACGCGCGTAACTGAGGCTGGAATACAGGTGATAGGTGACGGGGTGCCCTCCCCACAAATCTGCGATTTCAGACCCAAGCACTGGCGCCTTTGTCCTGCACAAACTAGTTTGCAGGTTGTCAACTTATAAGAGAAGATGCTTTTTATGTCTAAAAAAGTTCCAACCCTCCCTTCAAACTTTGTTGCTTTAAAAATAGGGAGTTGAGCTCAATTTGCTTTGAAAGCTTTTAATGAATTGTTTCCTTAAACGGCTTTGATATAATTAAAAAGGGACAGCAGGTGGTTAATCAGCATAAGCTGCTTTAAAAATATGGATGCTTAGAAGGGTAGAGATGAAACTTACTAAATGCAGAATACAAATATCTTCATACAATAACTAGGAAAGTGCCATGAAGGCTATGTTAAATAGTTTGATGAAAATGTTTCAGATTATATATGAAGCCAGCACATTGTACTCCACGATTGCACTAAAGTACACGGCTATGATTTAATAAAATAAATAAATAAATAAAAATAGGGATGCTTTTTCAGGGAATGCGGTCCAAAGAGTGTGGGGTGGGAGCAAACCAGTGTGGAGGATGTGAGCAGGGGGTAGTAATAATATTCCAAGAAATTATTTCATTTGTAAACTGCAACCATGAGATGGAAAAGGAACTCATTTGTACACTTCTTTTTATTTACAGTTAATAAAGTTAATTTTATATCCTTTAAATTAAGAGGCCTTCAAAAGCACTATTCATTACAAGATACTTCTTCTAGGATCATCAACTTGCAAATCCTGGGCAAGTTACAGTTTTGCAACTCAATCCAGAAATAAAAGGTGGCAGAAATCTGACATAGACGGGGAGCAAGAGTGTGAGCCAGCCATCCCATTCCATTCCAATCATGTCATCCACCTGTTTATAAAAGCACAGCATTCTGCCAACCTTCAGAAATGTGGGTAGGTTAATTTGAGAAGCGTGTGGGCCCAAGGGTCTGGGAGAACTTAATCTCATCACCAATTGGGTGTGTGTTGGAGCTGCTGATGCCACACAATTTTATTTCTAGAGACTGATGCAGAAACTCAGCTAGATACCCTCAGTGTAGCGCTTTTCCTTTGAACTCCTACAGATGTTCAAGGTCAGTGGGGAAATTGCCTTTTCAATTAAAATGTTTTCCTAGATGAATTAAGAATAAGCTTATTTGGTTTTTATTGTTTGGAGTTTTTTGTCTGAGACCTTTCTTTTTTTTAGACAGAGACTCATTATGTCACCCTGAATAGAGTGCCTTGGTGTCACAGCTCACAGCAACCTCAAAGTCACAGCAACCTCATCCTCCCAAGTAGCTGGGACTACAGGCACCCACCAACAAAGCCTGGCTATTTTTGTTGTTGTTGTTGTTGCAGTTGTCACTGTTGCTTAGCTGGCCCTGGCTGGGTTTGAACCTGTCACCCTCAGTATATGTGGCTGGTGCCAAAACCACTATGCTACGGGTGCCAAGCCTAGTCAACCCTCTTTCTTCTTCCATCTCCCTTTGTCTGTGAAATGTGATCTACTGCTACTATTGCACACACATATTCAGTCAATTAAGAAATAAATATTCCCTTTTAATATGTCAGTTCAATAAATTAATAGGGAGGGGAAAGACAGTATCAGATTTGCAGAGATGGTGAAGAGGTTTAGTAAAAAGATTCTACTTTGAAAATGGGCTCACTTTTTCCCACCCTCTGCTCTGAATCTGACATGCTCTCTCCTATGCCCAGAAAGAGACTTTCCCACCACAGTCTTCCCATTAAGTGGGACCTTCCCTCATATTTACATGCTTTGTTCTAGAGATTAAGTGCAACTTCTCAAAGAGATAATTTACTCCTGTGGTTCCCAACCCCTATGGCCTGTTAGGAGCCAGGCCCAACAGGAGGAGAATGGCAGGAGAGCTGGCAAAGCTTCGTCTGTGTTTACAGCTTCTCCCATCACTCCCATCACGTCTGAGCTGAGCTCCGCCTCCTGCCACATCCGCGAGGAGTTGGAGTCTTGCAGAAGCACAGACCCTACTGTAAAGTGCACATGGGAGGGATCCAGGAGCCTAGCAAGGTCCCGGCTGCCACCAATTCTGCATTCTGGAGAGCTGCATAATTATTTCATTATATATTACAATGTAATAATAATAGAAAGAAAGTGCACAATGAATGTGATGTGCTCGAATCCCTCTGAAACCATTCCCCTGACACCATCCATAGGAAAATTGCCTTCCATGAAATCAGTCCCTGGTGCCAAAAAGGTTGAAGAATGCTAATTTAATGAACGAATATGCAGTTTATTTTCCATGCGTTCATACTTTAACCACCATGCTAAATACTGTCGCCATGTATTTCTTATTTAATCCTCAACAATCTCGGGGGTAAACATCAGACAGATTAAACGGCTTGCCCAGGGTCACAGAGCTAAGACCTGTACCATCAGCCCTCAACCCCAGGCAGTCTCTCTCAGGTCTGGTGGTAGATACCAGCCCCTCATGCATCCTTTCATTTTTGTATGGCTTCCTTAAACCTTGTAAAAAAAACCTTTACCAGGAAATATATACAGAAGTTTTTGTTTGTTTTGTTGGGTTTTTTTTTTTTTGAGACAGAGTTTTACTATGTCACCCTTGGTAGAGTGCTGTGGCATCACAGCTCACAGCAATGTGAAACTCTTGGGCTCAAGCGATTCTCTTGCCACAGCCTCCCAAGTAGCTGGAACTACAGGCGCCCACCACAACAC
>CAUYON010152398.1:0-34109 GCA_963573935.1 Arctocebus calabarensis | reverse complement strand
CGCCAACTTGATGCCGATGAGTCCTGATTCTACACTCCCAGCCTAAATTTCTTTCCCTGGTTACTGGTAGGTGCGGGGGCTGTCTGATGGGCGTCATTTGGATATTCTGCTGACCTTTCTAACCCTACAAAGTAGGAACGGTAATCAGAATCTTGTCCCCCTCTTTGCAACCTGCTTCCCGTTTGTCCCCCAGCTCAGTGAAAGTTGGACCATTCACCCACTTAGTCAAGTCCCAAATCCGGGCCTTGATGGACTTTGTCTCACCTTTCTCACCGAAGCGCCTTGTGGATTACCGTGTCTTCCTTCTAAATTCTACCCTTATGCCTTCTACCGTTGTGCCACTTCAAACTCAAAATCCCTGGCTTGGATTACTGGGCCAGCCTCCTAGATCCTCTGTTTGTTTCTACTCTTGTTCAAACAGTTTTCTTTTCTAAAGTCGAAGTGATCCTTTTTCTTTTTCTTTTTTTTTTTTTTTGAGACGGAGTCTCCCTTTGTCACCCTTGGTAGAATGCAGTGGGCATCATAGCTCACAGCAACCTCCAGCTCTTGGGCTTAGGCGATTCTCTTACCTCAACCTCCCCAGTAGCTGGAACTACAGAGGCCTGCCACAACGCCTGGCTAATTTGTTTTAAATTTTTTTATTTTTTTTTTTAAATATATGTATTTTATTATTCATTACATTATTTCCCTCCCACCCCCCACTTTTTTTAAAAGTTTGATTTGCATATGGAACACAAAGCAGAACTGTCTGGTGAGGTCACATGGCTATGAACAACTGCAGTATGCTCCTGAGCAACAGGCTAGCTAGGGCTCCAGTGGCGCATTTTTAGCGTGTGGTACTAATGTGACAATAAAGTCATGCTGAGTTTGTAAGTTTGAATCTCACCTGGAGGACTTTTTTTTTGAAACAGAGCCTCAGGCCGTCACCCTTGGCAGAGTGCAGTGGAGTCCCAGCTCACAGCAACCTCAAACTCTTGGGCTTAAGCGATTCTGTTGCCTTAGCCTCAGGAGTAGCTGGGACTGCAGGCGCCTGCTATAGTACCGGGCAATTTGTTGTTGCAATTGTTATTGTTGTTTAACAGTCCCCGGAGGGCCTGGAGCCTGCCAGCCTCGGTGTATGTGGCCGATATTCTACTCAGTGATCTATGGGCGCTGAGCCAGAGAAAATTTTTATGATTGATTGATTGATTGATTGATTGATCGAGATTAACTTCTCACCATGTTGTGTAGGCTAGAGTGCAGTTTCAGTGGCATTCTCATAGCTGGCTGCAACCGCCAACTCCAGAGGTCAACCCACCCTCTTGCCTCAGCCTCCTGAGTAGCTGGGACTATGGGAGTGTGCCACCATGGCCAGCTAATTATTTTAATTAATTAATTAATTTTTAGAGACAGGGTCCTAGCTGTGTTGCTCAGGCTGACCTTTAACTCCTGACCTCAAGTAATCCTCTTGCATTGGCCTCTGAATCTTGAAAATGAATAGATTATTTTTTACTTCAGTAACAACTAAGAAAATCACAGGGAAAAGTAACGTCTCGTGGGTTAGGAACTTGACAACTGCCTGCACAGATGTCAATCATTCATTTTGCTGACAGAGCTGTAAAAGCTGCTGTTAAAAAATAGCAGTCTCCAAAGGATAGAAAGAGGCTCCATTCTTAATACTATCAGAAACTTGGGTTCATTTTTAAAAATGTGGTTTAAAAAAGGAAATTGGCAAATGAATTGAAAAAGGAGTGAAAGTAAATTTATCTGGACTATGGCAATTACCTGACAATTATTACTATACATCAGTACCCATATTCTAGGTTAATGTTGTGTCATCGACAAAATCATCTGAACAAAAGAGGAATTTTAAAGGCAGTAGATTCTCACTAAGCCTACCAAAATGATGAAATTATTCCCAACATACTAAAGAGATGTGCTATTTGTTAGCATATCTGTAAAACTCATGTTACCACTGTGCCATTCAGGCACTCCAAGGTAAACACAGAACATTCTTTCTAACCAGTTTTACCAGGAACCTGGTGGCAGTTGGATTTCACAGAAGTAATTCTTGTGAAAGGCAAGTGATTTTGCTTAGTTATGATATGTATGACATATAGGGGACGGCTTAAAATCTTTCCCTTTTCAAAGGTTGGTATTCAGTTAATTAAGATGAATATGCTCTAGAGATCTGCTGTACAACATTGTACCTATAGTCAATAATACTGTGTTGGGCACTTAAACAATTTGTTGAGAGGCTAGATCCCTTATTACGTAGGCTAACCACAATCAAATCAAATAAAACATTAGAATGTTTATGCAGTGGCAAAGGGTCTATTAATATATACAATTCCCACTCTGGGGATACCAGAGCACATTGACTAGGACACAGGAAGCCATTGTATTTTACTGTTGCCCAGGAATTCTGCCAAATGTTTGCAGATTATTGTAAGTCTCAGTCCTCTGAACAAGAAGAGAAAATGAGTCAAACTCCAAAAAACTACTTGACTAAGATTTAGCAATGTATAAAGTTAAAATGGCCTACACCTTTACCTTGTATGTATTAATAGACCCTTTACCACTGCATGAACATTATTATGTTTTATTTGATTGGATTGTGGTTAGCATACGTAAATACCACTAGCCTTTTTAAAAATTAGAAACTTACAAGCAAGCATACTATTTCCCTTTGAAATTAAGCTTGGTAGGCCTATAGATTTGGGTCTGAGACTATTTTCTGTTCCCAGTTCAGTTTAATCCTCTTATAATCAGGTTCAATACTGAAAAGGGCCTTTCTCTTCCCTAGGAACCCTAAGACTTAGAGTTACAGGGGCCTACCTGAGGAAGTTTACCACATTTATTGCATAAGAGACTTCGCTTGAAAAGTTCCCACAAAGACCTGTTCTAGACTATTAGATATTGGTAAAGGAACTCAACTAGAAGGAGTAATTCCAGAAAATTGATTGCTGTTCTCATAGTACTACTCTGGCAGTGGTTACTCTAATTACTTTACGAATCACATTTATTAGAAAGCCAATGTTGTTGCAAAACTTTTTCTTTCTGCACTCTCACTAATGGCTCCCATGACGATGTAGTTCCAATCAACTCCAAATTGTGCTTGTAGGAAGTATATACTCTGGATTACTGGCAGAGTGCCAATAAAATAATCTTCGTTAGTGATTTTTTATAATGACAAATGTAATTGGCATGTATCCAGGTACTCAAGTTCAAAATTTAACATAAAAATGTTAACAGATTTGATTGGAAGGATGACATAGAAAAGAAACATTTCTGATTAATGGATAAATAGAAATCTGGCACCTATAGATATAAACAACAGAAGACAGGTCTAATGTTAACTACCAACATTTCTCTAGTATGGATGGATAAATAAAAGTGGATGCCTACTATTTATAGAGATATAGTTGACTGTTACAACAGTATCACCATTTATTTAGGCCAATGGAAAAATGGCCCATAGGATGTTTTTTTCCTTAAGATTTAAAACACTAGAACCATTATATTAAACACTGGAAGCTGAATCTGTGGCTCATAATAAGACTCTGAAGTAGAGCAGTGTTTTTCAAACTATTTTTTATCGCCTGGTACTCATTAACCTATAGTTAAACTTCCACGGCTCCCTTAAATTATGTTGATCAGATAAGAGAGTAACAACAACAAAAAAAGAACATACTTACCGTTCTTTGAACTTCTTTTGAAAACAATTTAATTAATGATCTTTATAATTTTTCCAGCACACCTAAGATCTCACCCAGCATAACCAGTATGTTGCTGCACACCAGTTGAAAATCACTGCTCTAAAGAAAAAGGAAAATCTTAATGGAATAAATGAAAGGAAGTGCCTGAGATACTGGGCAGAACAAGTTAAATACTTCCGTTTATACAGTCCATCTGGGTATTACTTCTCCCTACACTTGGGAAAAGAATCACAGTCAAACATTATGCATTAGCCCCATCAGCCTGATCTTAGCTGGATGGGCAGCAGACGGTTCCAGACTAATTTCCTGTGGACACTGTTTAGATGGCATTCCCACTCACTACCCTTCCTAACCAGTTCAACAAACCCTCCTGGATTTGATTTGATTTGATTTGACCCTTTGTTTATTATCTGATCAGTGTGGACATCTGTAGAGAAAACAGGAATACTTTATTAAGTGGTGACTTCCTGTTGGAGATTTAGAGCACTATAACTGTGTATGCAATAACTCAAGAATATACCATCCCAAGTACCTAGGGTGTGGAAAATGTGTTATCATCTACAGCATCTTGGCTTTAGTGGAATACCATGGGCAAGGCTGACGATAAGCACACTAGTGATTTCATGGAATAGTCATTCTTCTTAAAAGGGTCAAACAGTTTCATGCATACACAGACATACAAAGATACCAACTTAAGCCGCATTGCACTGAATATGAATATAATTTTGAAATGTACTTCAATGGGATGAATATAAAACACTTGGGAAAGTTATCTTTTGAAACATTGTAAAGTGAACATGTATTTCTTTCTATTGCCAGCCAAAATCCTAAAATAAGAGTAAAGAAATAAAGAGGTTAAACAAATAAAAAAGACAAAAAGACAAAGAAACCAAAAGGCAAAGGATGAAGAATGACAAGAATATTCTAGAAGATGAGGAACAGAGGAATGAGATCATTAACTGCTCTGGGTAACTGCGGTTGTGTAACAAACCACCCCCAAAACTAGCAACTTAAAACAGGTGGGCTTTCTATGTTCACTCAGAAAATCTGGAAGTCAGGAATTTGGAGAGGACACGGCAGGAGCAGCATGTGCTTCACAACATCGGAGGCTTCATCTGGGAAGAGTCAAAAGATGGGTGAGTCAACAACCGGGAACGAAAACCACCTGGAAGCTCAGTCACTCATACATCTGGTGGTTGATGTTGGATATTTGTTGGAAATTCAGCTTGGGCTGTCACTGAAACACCTGCATGTGATCTTTCTATGTGGTCTGGGCTTCCTCGGGACATGGTAGCCTTGGGGATCTGAAGATGAGCATCCCAACACTTAGCACTTAGCCATTTAGCACTGTGTCACCACACTCAGTCAATCACTGAGGACAGTCATATGTAAGAAGAGAGAACACAGATCCTCACCTTTCACTGGGAGAAGTATCAAAGTATTTGCAGACATATTTTAAAACCACTACATCAGTTTAGCAGAGTGGGGAAAGCTGCAATTTTAGAGTTTATAAAGGAAATGAAAACAAGGCAATCCATGCTGTAGAACTCCAGTACGTATCAAGAAGAACAAAGTGCAAAGATGAGGGCTGAACCTTAAAACAGAGAACTGGAGAAACTATGTGTAGGGAGTACTTAGACTCCCAGCCTGCTTCCCTCCCTCTCACGGTCAGACCACCCACCCCTTCTTTCCCAGGAAAGGGAGGAAAGTTTGCTCCCTAGAGCAGCAGTTTTTAAAGTATGGAGTCCCCGAGACACTTTCAAGGGGCCTGCAAGGTCAAAACCATCTTTATGTCATAATATTATTTGCCTTTTGTACACTCATTAGTGTATGAGGGAGTTTTCCAGAGGATACATGCAGAGAAGCTATGAGAATCCAGCTGTCTCCTATTAAGCTACACATTTAAAAGGTTTGCAAAACTGCATAACAATCCTACTCATTTCATTAAATTGTTTGTTTTGGAAAATACTTAGAGTGGATCAAAGGAATGCTGGGTTTTGTTATACATTATTATACTATTAGACTTTTTTGTCTTTTTATCTCCCAAGATCATTGAGTATGTTTGACTTTTCAAACTATGTAAATGAACTATTTTAATAGATTAAAAATATAAGGTTATCGAATAAAACCATATACCATGAAAAAGAACCACTATTCAACAAATGGTGCTGAGAGAACTGGATAACCACATGTTAAAGACTGAAACTGGACCCACTCCTTTCACCACTTACAAAAATTGACTCACTATGAATACAATATTTAAATCTAAGACATGAAACAATAACAAACCTACAATTATGGGAACAACCCTTGATGATGTCAGCCTGGGGAAAGATTTTGTGAAGAAGACTCCATTAGCAATCAAAACAACAACAAAAATAAACAAATGGGACTTAATGAAGCTACAAAGGTTCTGCATAGCTAAAGTCACAACTGTTAAAGCAAACAGACAACCTTCAGAATGGGAAAAGATATTTGCATGCTATGAATCTGACAAAGATTTGATAACCAGTATCTACAGAGAACTCAAATTAATCAACCAAAAAAGAGCAAGCAATCCCATCTATCACAGGGCAAGACGTATGACCAGAACCTTCTCCAAAGAAGACAGATGAATGGCCAACAAATACATGAGAAAATGCTCATTGTTACTAATCAGAGAAATGCAAATCAAAATCACTGTGAGATATCACCTAACCCCAGTAAAATTAGTCCACATTACAAACTCTCAAAGCTGCAGGTGCTGGTGAGGGTGTGGAGAAAAGAGCACACTTTTACACTATTGGTGGAATTGCAAACTAATACACCCTCTTTGGAAAGAAGTATGGAGAATCCTCAAAGAACTAAAAGTAGACCCTCCATTTGATCCTGCAATCCTATTACAAGATCTAGGCTTCCACTCAGAAGAAAAAAAAATTATTTTACTGTAAGCACATTTGCACTATATTGTTTATCACAGCTCAATTCACAATTGCCAAGATGTGGAATCAATCCAAGCACCCATCAACACATGAATGGATTAATAAACTGTGGTATATATTCACCATGGAATACTATTCAGCCATAAAAAGGTAGAGAGCCTTTACAACTTTTGTATTAACCTGGACAGAGTCAAAGAACATTCTAATTAGTAAAATATCACAAGAATGGAAAAGCAAGTATCTAATGTACTCAATACTAATATGAAAACTAGTAGACAAATATAAGAGAAAAAACACAATTAAACTCAAAAGGAGAGGGAGGAGTGAGTAGAGAAGGGGAAGGGGTAAAAGGAGGGGATTAGTGTGCTCTCACCTAACAGGAATGATGTAGGGATATATGGCACATCTCCTGGGGGAGGGGCACAATTACAACTGGAGTTTACCTAACAAATGCAAACAATGTAACCTAACAGTCTATATACTCACATTCATCTGAAATCCTAAAAACCCTAATTAAAAAATTAATGCATCACCATTTAGCAACCACTAACACATTAATAGATGCAGGCATTGATCAACAAAGACTGCTAGTGTTAAAAAAGAGAGAGAGACAACTAGACCATGGTGTTTCCTGATAGAACAGCACAGTACCACCTCTGAGGAAGACCCTCCCCCAGCCCATAATCCAATCTGAATCTGTATTTGATCCAGATTTTAGATCTCTTTGCTAATTTACAGGAAGTATAGAGGGTATTAAATAACACTACAGGAATGTATCAATGAAATCCAGACTGTGAAATCTCTAAATAAGAAATTCAGTTTAACTGAAAAAAAAGGAGATAGGTTGTCTAGAGGAGGGGAAAGCAAATTAAGAAATATCTCATACACCCATAGTGTCTAGGAATGGGCCCCAAGCCAAATACTCAAAAAAGGGAAGGATTATTTTAGTGTTACTACTTGGAACCAAAGACACCCTATGTCAACATCTCAGCGATGACAAGAGGTTAGCATATTTCAGTTTCAGACAGTTATTTGGGAAGAGGAACTTCTACAGGAAATGCCCACATATGTACACCTAAAAGCCAAACCATGTGGTCCCCAATATGGTCGTTCAGATGCCTCCATTCTGCCTTGTTGAGGAACTCTGCAGTGCCTGTCATCTTACTAATTATCACACAGGGACAGATTTCATTCCATACAGGGCCTGTGGCCAAGGAAAAATTCCACAACAACAAAAAAGAAAAATGCCCAAAGGATAGTTTCTGAATACTAATTGGTTGTGACCAGCAAGACTAAAATGCAAGTATTCTATCCATAAGAATAAATTACAATAAGTCAGAACCCCAAATCATTAAAACTTAGCTTTGAGACAGAATCCAATATTCAGAGACATCAGTACACATCCAGGTGCATGCACCCACATCAATACATGGTATTGCCCCTGACATAGCCCTGGGTGCAGGGATTAGCATTTAATCCCATCCCCAACAGTGAAGCACTAGATGCTGATACTCCTGGGACAGAGCTGTTGAAGTTTTGCAGCCATAAAATCTGGTGCTGCTGCTATCTTGTCCTCAAAGGATCAAGCCTGCCTGAGAATGGAGTTCAAGTGAAGGGGAGCAGAGCTGACAGATGGAAAGAAACTATCCCATTTACATTGTTTGATCCTCTAATTAAGTCATTGAGCATTCTATGAGGATATTGCAGTCAATCATCTACTCACCAGTATAAGGAAAGCCAGTGGAATTTTTTATCTCAACTGAAAATGTCCTAAATGATATAAAGAATACATCAGGCAGAAGAGGTTTCACTTCAGCAAACAATGGCCTGCCAAGCTGTTGTCCCAGCCCAGCCACTCACATTGGGGATATTTAAACCTGAAACATAATTTTTTCCCTGTGTCTGTGATATACTCTTGGCCAGAAGCTAGCATTTATTAACTTTCTCCACATGTTAGCATCTACCCCACTGTCGTAGCAGCATTAAGCAACATATTAGTTGGCTAGGGCTGCCATAACAAACCAGCACAAACGGGGTGGCTTAACACACTGGAAATTTATTCTCTCACTGCCCTGGAAGCCAGAGGTCCAAACTCAAGGTATCACCACAGCCATACTCCCACCAAAGCCTCTAGGACAGATTCCTTCCCATGCCTCTTCCAACTTCTAGTAGCTATGGGCATTCTTGGACGTGTGGGTACATTGCTCCAATCTGCCCTCATGACTGTGTTACCACCCAACCAAGTGCCTTGCCGACTGCCCAGATAAAGGCCAATATACTGAGACAACAGGAGCTGCAGCAGAGAAAGAGTTTAACACTGGAAGGCACCAGGCAAATAGATGAAAGTAATTTCTCAAATCCACCTCCCCAAGAATTTTAAAGGTGTTTGGTTAACAAAGGGACAGGGAATTGGATTGGCTGATTGGCTGGGGATGAACTCATAGGGGTGGGAGAAATTGTCTTCTTAGTCAGGATAGCTCTTAGGTAGGAAGTAGAAAGACTTGTTGGATGGCTGTTCCCACATATGTCCCCTGCCACCTCCCAAATATAGACAGAGTCTGGATGATATCTCAAAGACTACTCTTAGGTTTCCCCATAGTGATGTTATCTGCAGAAGCAGTTGGGTAAGTCACAAATCTTGCATCTGTTAAGATGTGACACTCAAGTGGTAAGCAATTACCGCTGTAGGAGAGTTAGGGAATAATAGCTGGTTGACATTTAAGTATGTTTACACTCTCATAGAAATCAGACCTTTACCACTTCTCCTACTGTATGTCCTTACATCGTTTTAACGTAGGCAGCTTCAGCTACAGGGCCCACATGGTCTTCTCCCCTTCTCTCTGTCTCATCTCCTCCTCCTTATAAGGGCAGTTTTTATTGGATTTAGGATCCTCCCCCCAAAACAGTCCAAGATAATCCTCTCATCTCAAGGTCTTTAATTCCATATGCAAAGACTCTTGTTCCAAATAAAGTAACACAGGACACGCCTGTCTTCCTGGGGGGCAGTCTCTAGCCCGGGATAGGTAATTAATGTCCTTAAAAACTCTTCACAGAGCATGAAGTATCTTCTTGAGGAAATACTCTTTGACATGGTGGTTCCCAAGCTGCTTACACACTAGAAACACCTGGGAAATTCCCACTACCCAGGTGGCACCAAGGCCAACTACACTGCCAAGTCTGAGAGGGAGAACCAGGCATCGACAGTTTTTAAAGCTTCCCTCCCCACCTGGGTGATTTCAGCAATGTTTGGGACATAAATTTCACAGCAGTTGTTTCTGTCTTTTCACTTTTCTTCAAGTTCAAAACTCTTTGATTTACTTTTCCTATTTATTGAAACTCTTAAACCTTTCCCTTATGGTTTCTTTATTAAAATGAAGACATTAATAAAAACAAAACAAAAGAATATCTTATTGGATACAGGGTATCTGCTAATGGTTCCCCTTTGATCATGCTTATGAGAACCTGGGAATTGCTCTCACCCCAGGGATGCACAAATTTCCCAGTCTCTCCCGTTCTACACATCTCTGCCAGAGGCAAAGGCAAACTGCCTTGAGTTTCATTCCTTTGAGTACAGCTTTGTAACCATTGGATTGCATGTCATTTTCAAAGAATTACTTTAAAAGGAATGATTAAACATTTAAACCTTTAAGGTTTATGAAATATTAACCTCAGAAAAGAAAAGAAAGAGATGGAGTTTTGAAGGAATCTTAATAGTAGGTATGGGAAAGCAATCTTCATATTTCTTATATTTCAAGAGAGATGTTTTGGAGTGCTTTCAAATGAGGTCAGTTACTTTAGAGAACGTCTTAGGGCAGAGCATTAGTCCTGTGCCATCATACACTCAGGAAGATGCCTAGTTTCTCTCTCTGCAAATAAAAGTTCAGCCTGAGCCACACATGTAGTTAAATTAGCTCTAGGTATTGAAACCTTAACTATTTTGCCATTTTTTTTTTTTGAGATAGAGTCTCAAGCTGTTGCCCTGTGTAGAGTGTCGTAGCGTCACAGCTCACAGCAACCTCTAATTCTTGGGCGTAAGCGATTCTCTTGCCTCAGCCTCCCAAGTAGCTGGGACTACAGCTGCCACAATGCCTGCCACAACGTCTATTTTTTTGTTACAATTGTCATTGTTGTTTAGCTGGCCTGGGCTAGATTTGAACACACAGCCGCGGTGTATGTGGCCAGCACCCTACCCACGGAGCTATGGGCACTGCCTATTTTACCATTTTTATTATTAATTTTTTATCAACTTTATCATCATTGCAGTCAACTATTTTAGGTAAAACTATTTCCTGGTATGTATCTTCTCATGCTGTATCTTTAAGTTCTTAGAGGACCAAAAGTTATTGCATGATCCCAAAGCCCAGAACAGAACAGACCATAGCACATATTTAGCATATTTTATACCTATTTTATATTACTGAGAGTTATATTTCCCACAGTATACATCTGACATCACTAGTGAGCTATTCTAAAACATAGTTCATATTTCTATGCATTTTATTACCTGATAAGACTTTTCATGCTATACTTTCATATTTTCCAAGCAGTTTGGTAAGTTACAGAGATACTTTGTCCTCCAAGTCATAGCCAGAGGACACAGAAAGCCTGATGAAGATCAAAATCAGCTACCACAAATATTTGTTGTCTACTTTATGCAATGCATTTTTCTAGGAATGAAACACCAAGAGCTTTCATGCTATTCATGGGCTGAAAATTCATTTGGGCCTGAGTGAAGACCAGGATTTGAACAAGGAGAACTGCTAACCAAGAAAAGCAGCAGGAGGAAAGGACCACGTCTATGGAGGCATGTGCTGTGTCTGGCAGTTGTTTGCTAAGCATCAGTTCCTCCCTTTCCAATAACTGCAGGTAAAGGAGACAAAGTCTCACTTTGTCATCCTCGGTAGAGTGCCATGGCCATCTACTCCTGTTTTATCTTTGCTCGCCACTGATGGACCCTGACAGCGGGCAAGAAATTCCTGGGTCAGAGTCCAAACATTTGGTTACAGCAGCAGCAGTTGCCAGAATATACACATTTTCTTCTCTTAGTTCTGAAACCCAGTTACCAAAAAGCAATGCAAAGAAAGCCAAGTGGCACCTGCACATACAGTGGGGTGGCTCACAGGAACCCAGTGTTTTACAGTGAACAGTAGCATGGCTGCCTTTGCTCCAGAGGTGACACTACCTCCATTTTCCAAGGCTCTTTGCTCTACCTTTGGAAGACAGACCAAACAAGGGCACTCTGCTTCTGCTTATAAGATGTGCAGAAACATAGGCGACATCAGATGTGCAGAATTGTCTGCCAACAGATATATTTTGGTTATTCAATTCATTCTTCCCCAGAAAGTATATTGACTATATAACCAGTCCTTTAATAGCTGTTTGTCATTTGGCATACACAAATGATGAGGAGCTCATTGCCCTAATTCCCTAGTGCAAAATACGGACCAGAATACATACATTAGGTGCTGCATTTAACCGTGCCTCCAAAAACCATAAAAACCTTGCTGAGAAGTTTTGTCCAAGACAACAATCCCCAACTTCAACTCTGGAGAGAGAGGGGATTGGATTTCACAGTGAGAGAGAATGTGTTATCATTTTCAGAAATTATCTGTTCTTTACTAGGGTAGAAAGAATGATGTCTCCTGCCTTTTTGTAAGTCATCTATTTTCATTTGCTGGGTCATTTTCAAACCATCTCACTTTAAAGACAAGTATGCATTAATAAAATAGGAACATCTTTTTCTTCGTTTCTTTTGTCTAATAAAATAACTTGGGGAAATGTGTGTGTTTAAGGGGGGTGAACTGATTCCAATAAAAGAAATTTCTGCTCAACACTGAGGGAACCCATTACCTTTAAGTGTTAAGGCCAAATGGAGTTTTTCAAAGATTTAGAGAAATTCATGAATAAGAAAGTCAACTAGGACTTCCATAACCAAACACCACTGTAGGGGGTTTATTTTTTTTTTAATTGAATCATAGCTGTGTACATTAGTTCAATCATGGGGTACAGTGTGTGGGCTTCATATACAATCTGAAGTATTTTCATCCACCTGTTCGACATAACCTTCATGGGATTTTCTCGTTTATTGTGTGAAAACATTTGTGTTCTGCCTTTAGTAGGTTTCACCTGACCCTTCCAGGATGCACCTCAAGTGTGATCCCACCCTTGGTATTAGACTTCAGCCTCCAGAATTACAACACGTAAGTGGGGTAAATTGAACTGGGAGTTTCACCCATACATGGACTTAGAGATTCTTTAACTGGCAATTGGTGAAAGAAATAAAACTTTGTCTAAAAGCTTAGAGTTAGTAGAAAAGAATATACACTCAAAGATATACACTCAAAGTTAGCTGTTTAGCAAATTGATGGCCTACAGCTGTGACTTACCTTTTGTTTTGCATGGTGTTAGTTAGGTCCTGTTTATCATGTGCTATCTTATCGCCTCAAAGAATCTATTTTCTCAGTCTTGTGACCCATTAATGTGTTAAGATAGAGACCACAAGTTGTGGTCTAGAGTACACAATTCCAATTGTGACTAAAGTCCAAAAGGGAGGGAGTGTAAGGAAGCATGACTGACATCTCTTCCCTTCACAGCTGGGAATTCAGAGGGTTTTGTGTGTGTGTGAAGTTTTTGTTTTTGTTTTTATTAAATCATAGCTGTGTACATTAATGCAATCATGGGGTACAATGTGCTGGTTTTATATACAATTTGAAATATTTTCGAATTGGTTAACATATCTTTCATGGCATTTTCTTAGTTATTGTGTTCAGACATTTATATTCTACATTTAGTAAGTTTCACCTGTACCCTTCTAAGATGCACTGTAGGTGTGGTCCCACCAAATACTATCCCTCCACCAATCCTCCCTCACCCCTCCCTTGCCCCTTTCCCCATATTCTTGTGCTGTAATTGAAAGCTATAAATTAGTTTCATAGTAGGGCTGAGTACATTGGATACTTTTTCTTCCATTCTTGAGACACTTTGCTAAGAAGAATATTTTCCAGTTCCATCCATGTAAACATGAAAGAGGTACAGTCTCCATCTTTCTTTAAGGCTGCATAATATTCTATGGTGTACATATACCACAATTTGTTAATCCATTCATGGGTCAATGGGCACTTGGGCTTTTCCCATGACTTAGCAGTTATGAATTGAGCTGCAATAAACATTCTGATACAGATATCTTTGTTACAATGTGATTTTTTGGTCTTCTGGATATATACCTAGAAGAGGAATTATAGGATCGAATGGCAATTCTATTTTTAGATCTCTTAGTATTCTCCAAACATCTTTCCAAAAGAAACATATTAGTTTGTATTCCCACCAGCAATGCAGAAGTGTTTCCTTTTCTCCACATCCACGCCAGCATCTCTGATTTTGGGATTTTGTAATGTGGGCTATCCCAATGGCCAGGAGTGGGTCTGTTCAGTTGGAAGGGATGTTTAGGATTTTATCTAATTTTGATCAGCTATTTTCACCACACAAAACCCTTAAGTGATCAAATGTGTGGGGATATTCTTCCACACACACACAGAGCAAGCAAGGAATGCTGCAGCAGACACCAGCAAGGTGCTCTCTAATTCAATTTCCTTCTGCCTCTGTCTACCTGGAGACAGCAGTGTCAGATCCCATTGGTTGAGAGCTCATTCCCAAAAGATTGCTCCCCACTTCCGCTGGTTCTCAAGAGCAGGTTGTGGCTTGAGCTTTTGACCAGTCAGCTGTACATTGGGGCTCCTACAGCCACCTCTTCAGGTTGCATTAGGGTGTGGTACTGAAAGTTTCAATCCTCAAATCACATGGTTGTTCTCCTGGCAGCCAGCCCCCATGCTGAGGCTTCCAGGAGCCCCCAGTTTACAAGTTACTGGCTACAGAGACACCTACCACTCTGAGATTTCAAGGATTTTAGGAGTTATGTAGCCAAAATGAGACAGAGACTAAATACACGTGCGTATCTCCCAGCATCACAAGGGGTGTCTTTTTTTTTATACAAGTCCTCCCTGTTTGGTTCTTGATATGTTTAAAATTTGAGGAAACTGAGAATTGTGTCTTCCTCAATAAAGTCTGTCTTTCAGGCCTATTGCCTTAATGTAAATTCCTGTTTGAAATGGCAGACACAGAACATTAATTCTTTCTCTTTATACTCCTGCTATAATGGCCTTTTAACCTCACCTTTATCCCCGTCATATAAATATCTGGGGCAATGGAATAAAAAACATGGAAAGGCCAAAAAGTACAACTTTTGGGTTCCTGTATGCAAATATTGCTTCTATTTTTTTTTTCTTTAAACTATTCCCCTGTTCAACCTTGGAGACTTCCTTTTATCACTTACGCCAAGCATGAGCTCTTAAAGGAGCCTTTCTCTTGTTTAATAACAGGAACACATGAATCTTCACCATGAGATGAAACTACAAAGAATAATTAGATTAATGCCAGGAAGTAATATGTTATTCATCTTACTTTTCACCATTTAGCAACGGTGTGCTTTAGGTAGCCCTTTACTTGTGAGATATTTCTACCATGGTTCCTGGGATTCTGATGGCCTACTTTACAGTGCGTTCAGTGGGGGTGGCTTCTCACGGGTGAGAAACTATCTCAGCAGTTTCTCCCAGTATCAACAACAGCAAATCAGAAGCAAATGTCTAAAACCTTAAATCCTCTGACTGGAACTAGCCCTGGAACAAATATAGGACGAATCCGGATACATTTGTGCACCCGTTTCAGCAGGACTTGACAACCAGGACTGTGTAATTCTTAACTAACTGCTTGACCTTTGAGCTGTCTCCCAGACTCAGTGGAATTTCTGCACTTTGGGGGATTATTAGGACGGGATGGTTGTAGTTTGCAGTGTGAGAAGGACATGAGATGTGGGGGGCTGGGAGCAGAACCATGTGGTCTGAATGTTTGTCCTCTCCAAATCTCATGTTGAAATTTGATCCCCAATGTTGGAGGTGTGGTTTAGAGGGAGGGGTATAGGTCATAAGGACACATCCCTCAGGAATGACACGGCACTATTGCCACAGTCACATGAGTTCTCACTTTATTAGTTCACATGAGCACTGACTATTTAAGAGTGTGGCCCCCCCTCCTGCCACTTGCTCCTTCTCATGCCATGTGTGACACCCCAGCTTCTCCTCCCCATTCTGCTTTGGTTGGAAGCTCCCTGAACCCCTTGCTGGAGGCAGATGCTGCGGCCATGCTTCTTGTACAGTCTGTAAAACCATGAGCCAAATAAACCTTTTTTTTAATATATTAGTTATTGCAGTAAAATATATATAACATACAATTTTCCATTTTACCAGTTTGTAAGTGTACAGTTCAATGGCATTAGGAACCTCCGCATTCTCACACAGCCATTACCACCGTAAATCTTCTGAACTTTATCATCATCCTGAATTGATCTTCTATATTCACTGACCAATAACTGTCTCCCCATTCTCTCCTCCAGTCCCTAGTAACCACTCCTTTTTGTATTTTTGTTTCTATGAATTTGAATATCCCAAATATCTCATGTAAGTGGAATCATACAGTATCTGTCCTTTTGTGCCTGGCTTGTTTGACCTGCCATCATGTCTTGATGACTCACTCATGCTGTCACATAAATCAGAGTTGTATTCCTTTTTAAGGCTTAGTAATATTGCATTATATCTTTGCATTATATGGGACCTCTCATCTGTTGATACACACCTGGATTGTTTCCACCTTTTGGCTGTTGTGAATGACTCTGCTGTGAACAGAGCTATACAGATGTCTGTCTGAAAGCTTCCTGCTTCTATCTTAGAAAATTACATGCTATCTATTGTTTATTTAGGATTGGAGTATTATTCTGATTTAGGTTAATGTTTTCAGCTTTAACCATATACCAGCATGAGACAAAGGATCTTTTCAAACATTTCACTAGAAAAAATGGATGTAGCCTGGTAGTCTGAAGCACAGCACCTGTCAATGCTAATTTCAAAAAAACCTTCTGATGAGAAACTCTCTCTTAGATTAGTGTGCTGCCAATAAGACTTAGAAAGTGTTGGTTGGCTTGACTTTCCAAATACGAATTTCTTGACTTTAGTTCCTAGTGTTTCAGGACGCAGCTAAAGATTCTGTGCCACAAGCTGATCTGGCCCTGCCTCCAGCCTCATCAGGAAGTGAGAATTCTTTGTTTCACTGTGCATCACAAATCACCACTGGGTGATTTATAATGAAAAGAAATTTGACTCATGGTTCTGGAGGTTGGAAAATCTAAGAGGATGGCCCTGGCACCTGGCAAGGGTCATCCCTTGGTAGAAGGCAGTAAGGACACGTGCACACACACGACAGAAAGGAAAGGGGGCCAAACTCCCACAAGAATAGCATGAATCCACTCAGGAGGGCTTGGCCTCATGAGGTGACCTAGTGCTACCTCTTAATACTGTCACAATGGCAATTAAATTTCAATGCGAGTTTGGGAGCAGACATTTAAACCATAGAATTCCACCCCTGGCCTTCAAATGTCATATCCTTCTCCGACAAGTTTCTGCCTGGGTCTCAGGCTATCCACAATGTTCCCTGAAATCTAGATGGAGGTAGCCATGTCCCCACTCTTGCATTCTGTGAGCCTGCAGACTTAACACCACTTGTATGCTGCCAAGACTTACCATTTGCACCCTTCTGAGGAGTGGCCCGAGCTGCACCTGAGCCCACTCGAGCTGTAGCTGGGGCAGCCATGGGGTGTTGCACTGGAGTCCAGGGAGCAAAGTCTCAAGGTGGCCCTGGGCAGTGAGCCATGGAGAGTATCCCAGCTCCAACGCCCAAAACCATTCTGCCCTCTCAGAGCTCTCAAGCAGACCCCGGAAATGCTTTTGAGGTCTTTCTCCCACGCAGATGAAAAACACCTGCGTTTCTTCTACCTGTGATAATCTCTCTAGCAAATGGCCACTTGGCTTCCTCTTTGTTCTCAAATTTGTTCCCAAATATGCTTTTCACTCTTTATTTGGCCAGGTTATGAATTTTCCTAATTTTTCCAATTTGCTTCGGTTTTAATCATAAATTCCAACTTTAAGTCCTTTCTTCCCTCTTGCATCTCACTGTATGTGGTTCAAAGCAGCAGCACAGCAGCTTGACCGCTTTGCTGCTTAGCCATTCCTTCCCCAGGGATCTAGTCCATTGGTCTTTAAGTTCTACATTCCATAAAGCTCTTGGACAGGGACACAATTCAGCCATGTTCTTTGCAACTATGTAATAAGGATGGCTTTTCTCCGTTTCTAATACCTTGTTACGCATTTTTCTCTAAGGCCTCATGAGAACACCCTTCACCACCCATATTTCTACCAATATTCTGACCACAGGCACTTAAGTAATTCCTAAGAAAATGTAGGCTCTGTCTAGTTTGTGGGTCTACTGAGCCCTCACCAAAATTGCCCTGAGCATTCCATGCATAGCAGTCTAGGCTTCTTCTAGCCTGCTTCCCCAAATGCTTCCAAAGCTTCTACCCATTACCTAGTTCCAAAGGCACTTCCACAATTTCAGGTATTTATTACAGTAATAACCCCAGTACCAACTTTCTGTCTTAGGGTTCTCCAGAGATACAGAAATAGTAGGATAGAGAGAGAGATGAGAGGGTATTATTAGGGGAATTGGCTCATGAAATTGTGGAGGCTGAGAAGTCCCATGCCAGACCATCCGCAAGCTGGAGACCCTGGGATGCTAACAGGGTAGCTAAATCCAAATTCAAAGGCCTGAGAACCTAGGAGGCCACTCATGTAAGTCCCGGAGTGCAAAGGCCAGAGTCCTGGAGTTCTAAAGTCCAAGTCCAGCTCCAGAAGAGAGAAAGATCAATTTCTCTTGCCTCTGTTTTTGTTCCCTCTGGGCCCCAGCTGAGTGGATAGTGCCCCCATTAAGAGCAGGTTATCCCCACTTAGCTCAGCCAATATTCCCACACCACTCTCCTCTGCAAATTCCCTCACAGACACACCCCAAAATAATGCTTTACAAATTCTCTAGGTATGCCTTTATCCCGTCAAACTGACATCTAAAATTAACCATTACAATCATCACTTCTAGGCTGAAATGCCTTTTCATATAATGCTTCTTAAAAAGTGAGGCAGAAAGTTGTCTCACTTGCAGACTTTAGAAACGCTTCTTAGATGGAATGGGACTAGAAACATCTGGTGAAGTCCAGTCATCTGGATCCACATACCTGAGCATCGTTCCTGGCATGTGGACCTGTTGACATCTTTTCTGGACGGCAGACTCAGAATTCAGCTTCTGCGATCTCATAAAACCTCATTATATGCATCCACACGCTCAGCTGTTTTTTCTTAAGGGTCTTAAAGCAGCTTGTAAATTTCAAACAAGGAGTTATCAGATGCAAACTTTTTAGCTGAATCAATGTACTAAAAGGACTTTTTGAAAAGGGTAAGTCAGTTCCAATGTCCGCAGAGTTTGAACATTCCAATGCGTCTGCATTTTCCCAATGCTCAACATGACAAGGTCTCAGACATGAGACCCTCTGTAAAGTATCCAGGGAAAGAGACAAAAAAACACAAGGTAAATTGGAACAGAAAGCCATCTGGGATTGGTTTGGTTCAGTCTTGAAGTAAACTATCCATTAAAGTGGTGTATTTTCTCTAAGCACTCAGCTGCAGTATTACCCACAAATGGTTTATGATATCACTTAATTTCCCACTGGAACTTTGGGAAGATAACACCAAAAATGAAATTATACATGTGCAAGCACCTAGCTCTGTGCCTGGTACAGTGTTGGTGAAAAGCAGCCATAACTTCTTTTAATAAAACAGTTACAAAGCATTTTTTCTGTACGTGGTGGTGGTGTTGCCTGGGGGCATTAATTTGTCTATTTGTTGTTTCATCTGCTTCTAAGTGTCCAGCCTACAAGAGTCAATCAGTCCCAATATACTTAACTCCTAGAAGGAAAAGGAAGACACAGATGGGGCTCCTAGACCTAATCAGCAGGAAGTGAATTTAGGGGATTTAGCTCATTTCTCCCCTAAACTCCAAAAATTGTAAAGCTTCAGAAAGAGAACAAGTCTAAGATTGGGCAACAGGATAAAAAAAAATGTGAATCCATTTTCCCTGCCATCCCCAGCTCTATCCATAATAGGATTGAAAATGTAAAAAACCATAGTAGACCCCATGAAAATGTGACCAACTTACGTTACTAATGTAAAGCCAAGAAGTGTGACCTCCTCTCATGTCATTCATCCTCTCAGTGCCACCTGTGAGAGAGAATTGACAGAGCAAAACATCTATACTGGCTCAGGGGTTTGGCGGATTGTTGGTTGGTTGGTTGGTTGGTTTGAGGCAGAGTCTCACTCTGTTGCCTAAGCTAGAGTGCTTGGCATAATAGCTCACAGGAACCAGGGTTCAAGCAATCCTCCTGCCTCAGCCTCCCGTGTAGCTGGGACTATAGGCGCCTTCCATGACATCCAGCTAATTTCTCTATCTTTAGCAGAGATGAGGGAGATCTCACTCTTGCTCAATCTGATCTCAAACTACTGAGCTCAAGTAATCCACCCACCTTGGCCTCCCAGAGTTCTGGGAGTTCAGGTGTGAGCCACCATGCTCAGCCAAGGCTTGTTTTTTCTAAGGACTAACCCTTAATTGGCAGGCTGTTTTATGAGTCCTGAATGGGAAAAGCTTCCCAAGCATACGTTGGATTCCTCCTATTCACAACTCACTCAGCTTATGGACATACTTCTTGTACCCACTGAGCTTCCTGAAACTTCTTATTTTTGTTTTAGCCCTTTTGCTTCAAAGCAGGCTCCATTTACAGTGTTCTTTCAGCATTATTTATTTTTCTTAATCTTGTTTTCTAAAAAACTAGATTTTACTCCACTGTAGTAAAATTTTTATACTTTACAACCCATTAGGTAGTCTATTTCATTTGCTTGCTTTTGCGTTCTCATTTGACGTTTAGTGAAAATAAAGTCTAACATTAGGAGAGATCATCTAGAATCCCCTCATTGTCTACATCCTTATTTTGGAAGTCTCTATACCCACCCTAGAGAAAAAGCAGGTAGAGAAGAGATAAACCACAATGAGTCATCACTTGTGCAGGCTCTACAGAGAAGATAGAGACACTTGAGCATGCTCAGACCTTATCTCTTGCTCACCAAAAAACACTCATCTTCTAGGGTTAAGGCACCTTTCTTTAGGTGCCTCTCTTTCTTAGAGCCATTTTAAAGAAAGATTAGAAGAATTGGCCCAGGGATCTAAGTTCATGTCAGGATGCCTTCAACACATCAACAACTCATCCTCAGCCTTCACATCCTGCTTGTTCAGAGCCTCAAGATCATCCAGAGGTGAGACCCTAAAGCCCTCTCCCGTGCCTCTTGGATAGTCACAAAGCCCTGTGCACGTGCACGGCCTTCCAAATAATGAGCAGTTCTATTTTAGACGTGGTCATTTAAGTTTCCTGGGAGACATCTCCTTTGACATCATGAAGGCTAGACCTCAAACCTTCACGTGGCCTCTGATCACGCTTAGAAGTTTATTATAGAAAAAGAAGGAAAGAAAAAGCACAAAAATAATATTCTTCTTCATACATACCTTTCTTAGTCCTTTCCCCATTTTCTAAGGAAAGTAATGATGCCAGAGCCACTATTCTTACTAGGACAGCCTTATTCTCAGGCTGTGACTCTAGTCTGAAAGGAACAACAATCTATAATCTCCTATAAACATTCTCAATCTCTGGACATTAAGTAATAATAAAGGGTTTAATGCAAAACAACTTGCAGGAGCCCTTTAAAAAGCATTGGATTCTTAAAAAAAATAAATAAAAAGCATTGGATTCTTAACTCTTATCATCAGGTGCCTAGAATCGTATTGAACATTGGGTAACTTGCTGAAAATGATGAAAGATACACAGTGATCTTTTCTACTAAAAAAAAGAGTAATTAGTTGGCAAATACAACTATCTACAGTAACAGGTTTTCAAAGATAATATGTGCACCATTTTTCTTTTAAAGGCTGAAGATGTAATTCTGTGTGAATTTAATGCTTAAACCGTAGTTATTGCTACTTTCAGAGTTTTCATCATATCACTATAGTAAGCATGGTATCTTCCGTAGTGGTCAGTGTTTAAATGAAGACCACTCACAAGAGGACAGAGGGTAATTGATCTAACTGTGCTAGTGAGCTAGCCGAGATGAAGTCACCCTTCAAGCTTTCCTTTTGTTCTAATAGACTATCTCTTATAGAAAGACATTTCTTACTTGCTGTTTCTGTTTCTCCTGTCACAACATATTAAATTCTCTTAACACCTATTCTTAATTCATTAATTGTCACTAAGCTACAACCTGTAAAAAATGCCCAGCATCTGTGCACTGTAGGTTCATAGCTGCAGATCCAATGGAGTTTAGGAATGTCAATTAATTAGGAGGCCGCCATACACTGAGGCCATTATTTGAACCCAAAATACAATTTCTAATTATTTCCATCTATAAAATATCCAGCAGAATGGTATGCTATGATAATTTTAAGATTATAGAAAAATGTAACAGATAGCATGAGTGGGCTACTAACTACAGGACAAAATCCTTCAGTGAAGGAAGTATTTGTTTTGGCATTATCACATTTCATTACTTATGAATTCTTATAGTTGAAGAAGAAACAATGGGGTACTATTGTAGTGCTTTCTCTGTCCCAGACTCTGAAGCAAATATTTTCCAGAGTATCTTATTTAATCTTAACAACTTTATGAGATTCATATTATGTGTATTTGACAGAGGCCAAACTAGAACATATTTTAAAACTTTCCCCAAGTCACACAGATAAATAAATAGCACCATAAGTTAATACCTTGTATTTAGACTTTAGAACCTTTGCACGAAAAATAATAGCTGGCAACCTACCTGTGTACATTAGAAATTCTAGAAGTAGAAAGAGAAATCGTCCACTGACAAAGATTTTCAATGAGATTTTCACCTCCAGTAAACTCCTGATCTTCTTAGGTTACAGAAAACAGAAATTACCTAAACCAGAGAAATCTTGGGAAATGCTCCAAATTTGTTTCATCAATTTAGTTTTAAAAAGTTGTTTAGGTTGCAGAGAACTAATGCCACAAAGACCTAATAAACATTAACTATAGAAACGCACTCATCAGAATTGAAATAAGCAATGAATTTTCCAGAATTTTCTCCAGCTAATGACTCCAGAATTTTCTCTTCTTACTCTTTCTATCTGTCCAAATCAAGGATCCAACATTTCCTCAAAGCATAGTAACATTGGACAGTACCACATTTTCATAATTACCTTCTTTTTAGATCAAAAAAGTTTATTGTTAAAACTATTCACTTCAGAAGACCTTGGCCAATCTCCATTTTCCACTCCTAAGGTTTTTGAGTTGGTTTAATCTTTTAGATTTTTCCTTTGAAACTTAGTCTCCCCTATCTATTACATGCATTTGAAGAACTTGAGATATTAAGTGTATGATTAAACGTAGTGAACTCTGAAAGAATTCAGTTAGTCAGGAAGCCCCAGAATATATTGTGTCCTCTTCAGGAACACTAATTATGCATGTGTTAAATCTTTGTAACCAGTTTACTCGGTAGCAATATCTATCATCTTCTCTCTTCATTGCTCTCATTTCTTTTTAATTTCACCTTCTGTGATCTTTTTCAGTTCTATCTCATCCCATACCTATATTCAAAAATTATTAACATTTTACCATATTTGCTTACTTTTCTGTCCGTTTTGTATATTGTGAACCGTTTAAAAATAAGATGCAGACATAACACTTCATCCTAAATACCTCAGCATTCATCTTCTAAAAGGGACGTTCTCTTATATAACCACATTACCATGACCAAACCTTAAAATAAATAATAATTTTAATATCAGCAGGCATGGTGGCTCATGTCTGTAATTCTAGCATTCGGGAAGGCCAAGGCAGGTGGCTCACCTGAGCTCAGTCTGAGCAAGAGCGAGACCCTCTCTCTACTAAAAACAGGAAAATTAGCCAGGCATAGTGGCGGGCACATGTAGTCCCAGGTACTCAGGCGGCTGAGGCAAGAAGACCACCTGAACCCAAAAACTTAAGGTTTCTGTGAGCTATGATGCCATGGCACTCTACCCAGGGTGACAGAGTAAGTCTCTGTCTCAAAAAAAAAAGAAAAATTTGGCTCGGTGCCCATAACACAGTGGTTATGGCACCAGACATGTACACCAAAGTTGGCGGGTTAGAACCCAGCCTGGGCCAGCTGAACCAATGACAACTGCAACAAAAAATAACCGGGGGAGGCTGAAACAAGAGAATTACGTAAGCTCAAGAGTTGGAGGTTGCTGTGAGCTGTGACATCACAGCACTCTACCAAGGGGGGGACATAGTGGGACTCTGTCTCAAAAAAAAAATTATTATATAAGAAAGTCTATATATATTTACTTTTTTGCAATCATCTAAAAAATCTATTTCTTATTTCTTTCTCTCAAACCAGGATTTAACCAACTGTCATGCATTCCATTTGGCTGTTATATCTCTTTAGTCTCTTTTATCTAGAAAAGCCTCTTACTTTTTGCCCCGGCACTGACTTTTCAGAACACATGGCTAGTTAGCGCACAGAATGTTTATTATTTCCTTGTGGTAGCATTTAACTTCTGCTGTTTCTTTATTTACTAATGTTGAATCATCCTTGCATTTCTGTATAAACTGTATTTGGACATAAGGTATTCTTTTATAATGTCCTGCAGGGATTCTGGTTTTTAATATTTTATTTAGAATTTTTACATCAATATTCATCCCTTAGTCTCTGGTTGATCTTTCAGGTGTAGGAGTGAGCTGAGAAATAGCCAGTCAGCATCCTTCCTGTAAATTATTTTCCTATAAGACTAATGAATCCTCTGTTATGTAAACATATGGATTCTGTGAGAGTATCAGCTTAGGATCCTGGTCATTCTGAAAGTTATTCTAGCCTGGGACCAAGTCATAAACAATAACGCCTCTGGGAACACATGGTCTCCTTTCAACACCATCTCCCTTACATTCCTTAGAAAAGGAAATGTGCCCCCATCAAGGTTCTCCCTGATTCCCCTGATCCACTCCTGCGCTTAATCCTCACTACAGTTAAAGGTTACTAGTAAGGCTCTTTTTAATCCACTAATTTACATTTTGAAATCTGCCCCTTTCCCCAAAACAGAGGATACCGTAGTCAGCTCTGAACATCCATCTTCAACTAACTTGGTCCATATGATAATTGCTTCTAGGAGATATTCTTTACTCTATGATTTGGAATAGAGCTGTCTGTTGGTTTCATTGTATATATTTCCTTCCTCTATATTTTATTCTTTTAATTCCTATCTGTAAGTTTCAGGAAGAGGAATGGGCAAACTTATTCTTCTTATATCATCTTCCCAGAAACTTCTCTAATTTAAATATTTTAATTCTTTATTTAGTATTCATTACATATTGAATATTCATCAAATATTGATAAATAGGATCCTAAACAGAAATAATAAAGAGGATAACTATTTAAACTGCATATATCATAGATAAATACAACTAGCTGGTGTGGTAAATAGGGGAGTCAATTAGTTTGAACTCTGAGTAGGAACGACAAATTAGTGGTTTGCATACCAGCAGTAAGGGATAACTTAACAAGTAACAGCAAAACCTTTTGAGAATATGAATCCCATAGATATTACTTATCAACTGAACCTAGGACACAGTATGAACCAGCCCCAACCAACCAAGACAACTTGACCTGGGTCATCAAACTACTCCATAATTTTTTTTTTTTTATAATTTTTTTTTTTATAATTTTAATACATTTGGAGAATACTTAGAGATCTAAAAATAGATCTGCCATTCGATCCTATAATTTTCCAGTTTTGATATTAATTTACTCAAATTTGCTTTATAATACAATCCACTAGTAATGCGGGATACTCTATCATTTCAAATATAAAAATAAACATACAATTTACTTTTTGATATACATTTGTGTGCCTATTAGTTTTCTTAAAAGAGGTGGGACAGGAAGAAAGGAGAGTGAAAGCATTTGGCAAATCACTAATGATGAGCTGTGTGGGTTTTTGGAGAACAAGAGATTGAGGCAGGGTTGCAGGCTACTGATACTGATAGGCAAAAATAATAAAAGTTACCAACATATAGGGATGATGTGGGTTGCCTTATCAATTTTGTAATGATTGCATGTGTATGCCTAACTCTGTGTATATGTCCGAGAAAGAGAGAGAAAGTGAGATAGGTTTGGGTGTTGACACTAGCAGAACCTCCAGCTGGTCACAGATTTAAGACAGGCTCCATTCTCACACATTTGAAGGTGTTGGGACTAGGAAAGTTGTACTTCCATATCATGAGCACAGAGACTCCCAGCTTTTAAAACCTCTTTTAAAAAACTCTGTGATAACCTTTTTATAAAAACAATGTGTTAGTACCATCATGGGTAGCTTATTATTGACAAAAGGAAAAGGATCTCATTATCGTTGAGAAATCCGACAGATAACACCTTAATTACCATTTGACCTCCTGAGTTGTAGGACAAACTGACATTAAAGGACTAAAGACATATCATCTGAGGAGTAGTCCTTCCCAAAATATTTAACTAAACTCTAATCATAAGGAAGCAATTTAGAGAATAGAATCCAATTTGAGACATACTAGTGCCAGAGTCTTAAAACATCAGTATTATTAATTTTAAAATACTGGAGAATCAAATAAATGTGACTTATGATCCTTTATTGTGTCATGAGATAAAAAAATCAAAACCAAAAATTTAAGAATACAAAGAAACAACAAAAACACTTACAGAGGACATTGTTACAATAATGGGGGACACCTGAATGTGAAATGAGTATAGGAGACAGTTTAATTAGTGTTACATTTCCTGAATGTTTTAGCATATGTGCTATGTAGATGAATGTTTTTGTTCTTAGAAAATTCATGGCCAGGCATTTTTAGGATGAAGCAATAGAGTGAAGGAGAGATCAATATGACAGAATGGTAATAATAAGAGTTTGTGTATTTTAGTTGTACTATTCTCTCAACTTTCTTATGAGTATTCTGTTTTTTACTAACATGGGAAAATGAAATTATTAATAATTAGAAATAATTATATGTTTTTAATGCTTTTTTTCAAATGAAAATGTCAGTGCTGAGTGCTTTTTTGTGTTTTAGTTGCAGTATTTATTCTTAAACCTGAAAGTTAGAAGTTCTTTTCTTTTTAGATGAAGAAATGGAAGCTCAAAGCAAACAGGAACTATAAAGTAAAATCCACATTTCCTGACTCCAATGCCATAGATGTGTACACTTTGCAGAAGGAAAAAGGCTACTGTTTGGCAACTATTTTTCCCCCTACTGCTTTGATCTCACCCAAGACAAGATTAGAGCAATTTTCATTCAAGAATTATACTTCTGAAAACCAGACTTCCCAGAGAAAGAGAATTTCGTTTCCCTCTCTGCCTTCTTCCAATTGCTAGTCCTTCAATTTTTCTATTTTTTTTTAAAAAAGCATCCCTTAAGACCCTTTTTACATAAATAATAAATATCTTTCTATTAACATTTGCCACAGTTCCTCCTCAGAATCCTAAATAGCATTTTTTCTTATGTCCTCAACTTTAAGTTTCCTAGTGTGTTTATCTACTATCATTTCAAACAACTTTTTCCAGTTTAAACTTCTCTGTAGCCTACCTAATTGATTTCTCAAATGCATGCAGCTAACAGCCACATAACCTCTGGTGCACACCCTGCAGTTATTATTGTGTTATCCATACAGTCCTTACCTAGGGGCTGCTTCAGTGCTGCTAACATTAGATCCCACCATTCTCTTTCCCAAGGATTTGCTACGCGGAGCCCCTGGCACTGCAGACAGCAGCACTGTGCAGCCTGCTGTCAGAAAGCCTTGTTGATTCTTTATTTTTGCCACTTTGTAAAATGGCTACGAACCTGACCTGTGTATAATCACCTTATTATTTTTTTTTTTTTTACATTCCTTTCAGCGTAATACTGGTATGTATGTGCATGTGTGTCTCTTTCTTTCTTTTTAGGACTTACTTTGAGAGCAATTTGTGAAATATAAGACAGAAAATAAGTCATTTTCAAAATGTCTTTTTTCTCTCTTTTTTTTTCAGTGGAGGATTCAGCTTGAATATTCCATAATTTTAGAATTCAGGCAATCTACATTTATCTGAAGGTCAGGACGAATGGGCTCATAAAAGTGGTTTTGAACGAACTGTTTCAAATATGACTCTGGGGTCAGAGGAGGAGAGGTGGGCTGGATCAAAACAATGGCCTTGTCATGAGAAAGTGATTCAGAGTAGAGCCATGACATGGGTCACACTACCTCCACTGCAACATCTCCTGTGAACTCAGGCCTGGTTCTTAAGGAACAGGATAAAATGAAAGAATGAAACTCACTTCTGTAGACCTTCCATGGACACTGAGAGGCCTCAGCTTCTCAGTACTGGTGAAGCACTAGACACTGAAGGAAACTTGGCAATGACAGTAAATGGCTGACATGGAGGTGATAGCTCTGCTAGCCCTGCTGAAGCAGCTATCCTGGTGATGGCAGTGATCTCTTCAGAGCTCGGGATAAAGAAAACATGCACTATTGGCATGAATCTGGCCTTAAGTAATAGCAGTCTTCATGTGGATTCTACAAACTGAAGTAGAAATCTTTGCAGGTATTTTGCAATCCCAATCAATTATTGGAAGTTAATTGAAAATATCATCACAATGAGCCAGGCATGGAAAATAAAAGAACAAAGAATTACATTCTACATGCCAGCAGAACCTAGAGTCCTAGAGTACCTGTGAGGTCCCAGAGAAAAGTCAAACAATTAATTCAGAGGTAATTTGAACTTGTAGAATTCCTGTATACTGGAGGGAGGGAAGAAAGAGAAGAAAAATATTATGATTGATTCCAAGGTAAAAGTGTTAAGTGTTCTGAAAAAACATCTTTTTATGGGTGTCTGACCACATGCTGTGTTAGCCTGATATATCTTCTTGACTAATAATCACTTGGAATCCCAGATTTCTTTGGAGAAATTCTTGGAAATAGTGCAAAGTAGAAACTAATCATAAAACATATGAGAGCCTGAAGATTTAGGGATAAGATGTAAGAAAATATAAAACTCAATAGTAGGGACCAAAGAGTCTGAATTTATTGTGAACTGATGAGTTTGGTTTGAGATATACCAATTGTAAAAGCACCATGCTGTTTATTAATGTTTTACAAAAATAAAAAAAAAATTGAGGTAGAGAAAAATAAAGTGTCTAGAGTTGGGAAAAATCAGTTTCTGTTGAAATAATAATGATAGATTTTTTGTTCTACAGACAATAAAATCCAAGTAGAAATTATTTCAAATCAAATGGCTTGTTTTTCTTTTTTGCAGTTTTTGGTTGAGGCCAGGCCTGAACCCGCCACCTCTGGTATATGGGGCCAGTATCCCACTCCTTTTGAGCCACAGGCGCCGCCCTCAAATGACTTCTTTTGAGGTATTATTGCAGGTGTGTCTATCAACTCCCCAAAGACCACCAGAAACCTAATCACAGACAACTAAGCTTAACAGAACTAGAGCAGTAAGAAAGAATTTTGTTCATATGCTTTTAGTGCCTGATCCAGATGAATTTATGCTCAGTCTTGTAGATAGGGCTTGGGTGGGATGGGCAAAAGAGGTTTAGGTTGTGGGCACTGTGAGATGGATGCTGATGAGGAAACTGTTAGATCTTGAGAAGCTAGCAGTTTAGCTGGTTCATCTTATTATCTCCTAGACAGGAGAGCTATTTTTTTTTTTTAATAATCCCAATGATAGAGACCAAAAAGTGACAAAAAATATATGGTTGATTTTAGGATCATTTAAATCAGAGCTAGAGATATATGCTGATTTGACTTTTCACTGAAAGCCCAAACTTTTGGCTTAAGAGTGTGGAAGTTTATTTGCCTCCAAGTCTTTTCTGAAGATATTCACTTGTTGTCTGTAAGGTGCCCCATTGGAAAACACAACTGACTAATTTTTAATTTCAATAAAAGTTCTTGTCCAATGAAAGATGTGATTTTTTTGTTTTGTTTTATTTTTGAGTTGGTGTTTTTGCCACCTCAGTAGAGTGAGCTGGCATGATAGCTCACAGAAACCTGAAACTCTTTGGGCTCAAGTGATTCTCTTGCTTCAGCCTACCAAGTAGCTGGGAATACAGGCACACTCTTGCTCAGGCTGGACTCAAACTCCTGAGCTCAAGCAATCTGCCCACCTGCGCCTCCCAGAGTGCTAGGATTACAGCATGAGCCTTTGCTCCCGGCCCTGAAAGATGTGATCTTTTTATTTATCTAATCTTTGTTAACCAAACTTTCCTTCTTTCCCCATGCTTAAATGTAAAAGGAAATGTTTATCTGTGCAGGTGTCTACAGTATAGAAATTTATATGTACGAATGTAGTGTAGAGAATGAACATAATAATCACTTTTTTAATCTGGAAAGATAGCTTGTGTTTTTAAGTAATGGACACATATATAGAGAGGCACTAGTTTTTAAAAAACAGATATATTCTTACAACTCAGTTATTCTGCTTACAGCATGTCATGAAGCTTTTTACATACATAATGTCTCTATGAGTCTATAACTACCCTAAAATAGAGGGAGATAATTCTTACCTCATAATTCTATTAATAGCTTTTAAAAGGTTAGCACATACAAATCACTTTGAATAAGACTAGGCAGATAATGCACATTAAACATGTGTTTAGTGAACATTTTCATAGTATTGCCCAGAATTATTATTATCTTATGTTTTCCACAAAAACTTGAGTCAAAATTCAGGCTTGAAAATAGGCAAAAGCCTATTTTGATTGAAATATTATATAACTTTTTAATATTCCTGACATTAGTGAGAACTGACACACGTAAAATACTGAGCTTTCAGTTGAGGACCATCGATATCTTCCTCGGGTATTCTGGTCTTTTTTTACACCTTTAAGGACATTTTGTAGTTATTTTATCAGAGAAGTTGCATTTTTGTTTTCACCTTTATTTTATATGTTAGGAATTTTGGCTTTGTTTTTCTTCGTATATGGACCTTTTATAAACATTTACTATGTGTACATTCTTGGTGTAAAGGCAAACAACTCATTGTTAACTCTGATTTATATCAGGTATTATATTAAACATATTCCTTTCCATTGTTTCTCCATTACTTATCTCAGATTATCTAAGAAAATTATCATATCATCTAGAAATCATGATGGTAATTTTTCATTTATCTTTTTCTGATCCTGATTTTTCTTCAAAATAGTGTCATAAGTGTAGCAGTAACAAGGACTAACATCTTTATAGATTATTCACTATCTTTCTATATTCTCTATTTCTCTCCCTCCCACAATATAAGAACTTTATTCACATATATTTTACTTTCTTTGTACACTCACCATCACTTAAATTTAATTTAAATAGGGCTTTACTATCAAAAAATTCATTATTTTATTATTGCACACCAAAGAGTGTTAGTCATAGCTGTGGATTTACCCCTTTATTTTTCCTTCTTTCTTGTCCTCTATACCTTCTTTTATAAAATTAAAAAAAAAATTCCTGGAGTACCACTTTAGAACTTTTTTCAGGTATATTCATGTGTAGGAAAAGACTCTAAATTGTTGCATTTCTGGAATTACCTCTGTTTTGCCCTAATATTTAATGCTAGTTTGTGTATGAACTCACTTATTCAGAGTTCATTTCTTGCTTCTTTCTTCATATAAAATCTTGGAAAGTATCTCAAGAATGGAAGAAAAAGTATCCAATGTACTAAGCCATAATATGAATCTAATTTATAGCTTTCATATGAAGGCTAAAACCCAATTATAGCACAAGAATACAGGGAAAAGGGAAAGGGAGGGGAGGGGGATAATGGGTGGAGGGAGGGCAATTAGTGGGATCACACCTGCAGTGCATCTTAGCAGGGTACTGGTGAAACTTATTAAAGGTAGAGTATCAATGTCTTTATATAGTGATCAAGAAAATGCCATGAAGGCAATCTGTAACAGTACGATCAAAATATTTCTGATTGTATATGAAGCACATTGTGCCCTATGATTGCACCAATGTACACAATTATGATTCAATAAAATTATTTAAAAAAAAAAAGAAGAGTGAAGCCAAAAGTTCAGCCTGTCTCTAATTGGCTACGCTTGTACACTTCTTGTGTTCCCTTCCATATGGAGAATCATCCACCTGAATCATAGTCCTGGCCTTCTTCACCCCACTCCACTTTCAGATCAATCAATCCCTTTCTGAAAAAAGAGTGACTTAATATGATTGGAAAATGTGAGCGACTGGGTCTAAGTAAGCCAGCCTCTCCCTCTCTCCTTCTGCTTGGGAACCAGGTGGCATATAGGGAAGTCCCTTGTGCCCCTCTATAGTGCACTATCTGAGCACATCAGGACCAGCAGTAGGGGAGGGAAATACCATCATCCAGTACTGCCTATGACTTGGTTAGTGTAATCATTTAATTTGGGGAAATGGTATTAGGAAGTCCATTAGTCTGCCAGTGGGTAATTGTTCTAATGCCAGTTCTATTGACAACAAAAGGTCATATTTTAGTACCCAGGTGCCTCAAATCTGTGTCTTATTTCCAATGGGTTCAGACTTGGATGAGAAGATGTATAAAGTTTAGAAGACCTCCATAAGCCCCAATAGTGGAAGACAAAACAAACAGTGAACTCAGATCAAGTATGTTGGCAAATTCCTGAGATAAGAAGGTTTCAGCTCACAAAAACAAAACTTATTTATCATGTTAAATAATTTGGATTCTATCCTGTAAGGAGTCAAAAAGCATTAGAACACTTTAAATAAAAGAGGATATGGTCAGATTGATATGTTTGATTATTTTCTTAAATAAGTTCAACATAGAAAGAAGATGAGAGTACTGAAAAGTGGGATCAGGTTAGAAAGAAAAGGTAGGATTTTCTGAAGGCCACAATCACCTGCTGTATAACTGTCTAACGCAAATGATGAGGTCGTGCTTTCCCATCCTACTGTCTAATTTTAAACAACTGGTCAGTTGGCTCCATAGGTTTCATTAAGTCAAGAAATCAGATAAGCAAATCTTGAGTTACATTTGGGATCTATGTCACAATGTTTCAAAGATGCTTTAAAAAAGAACCCATTTCAGGAAAAAAATGAAGTAATTTTGCTTCTCTTCCAACCTCCAAAGTTTACATTTTCATAGCATATACCTGATACAGTATTATTTAGAATTTTAAAAGGCAAAATACTGATAGTCACAGAATGATGGCTTGAAATCTAGAATTTGCAGCTACTGATTAGGTCATTATCATTGACAAAATTAGCACAATTTTAAATTTTGATATAAAACAGATGTATACAAGAATCTCATCTTACCTTAAAAGATAAATATAGACAGAAAGTGAGGGGATGGTCATCTATATTCCAGGCAAATGGAAAACAGAAAAAAGCAAGTGTTGTAATCTTACTCACAGATACAATAGGCTTTAAACCAACCACAATAAGGAAAGATAAGGATGGACACTTCATATTTATTAAAGGTAATACTCAAAATGATGAGATTTCAATTATTAATATTTATGCACCCAACCAGAATGCAGCTCAATTTATCAGAGAAACTCTAACAGACATGAGCAACTTGATTGCCTCCAGCTCCATAGTAGTTGGAGACTTTAACACTCCTTTAGCAGTGTTGGATAGATCATCCAATAAGAAGCTAAGCAAAGAAATTTTAGATTTAAACTTAACCATCCAACATTTGAATTTAACAGCCATCTACAGAATATTTCATCCCAACAAAACCAAATACACATTCTTCTTATCAGCCCACAGATCATACTCCAAAATCGATCACATCTTAGGTCACAAGTCTAACCTCAGCAAATTTAAAAGAATAGAAATAATTCCTTGCATCTTCTCACCATTGTGGAATAAAAGTTGAACTCAATAACAACAGGAATCTGCATACTACAAAAAAAACATGGAAGCTAAGTAACCTTACACTGAAGGACAGATGGGACATAGACAAGATTAAGAAGGAAATCACCAAATCTTTAGAACAAAATGACAATGAAGACACAAATTATCAGAACCTCTGGGATACTGCAAAGGCAGTCCTAAGAGGGAAATTTATAGCACTGCAAACCTTCCACAAGAGAACAGAAAGAGAGGAAGTTAACAACTTAATGGGACATCTCAAGCAACTGGAAAAGGAAGAATATTCCAATCTCAAACCCAGCAGAAGAAAAGAAATAACCAAAATTAGAGCAGAATTAAATGAAATTGAAAATAAAAGAATTATACAACAGATCAATAAATCAAAAAGTTGGTTTTTTGAAAAGGTCAATAAACTAAATAAATCTTTGGCTAACCTAACCAGGAAAAAAAGAGTAAAATCTCTAATCTCATCAATCAGAAATGACAAAAACAAAATAACAACAGACTCCTCAGAAATACAAAAAATCCTGAACAAATATTACAAGAAACTTTACTCTCAGAAATATGAAAATTTGAAGGAAATTGACCAATACTTGGAAGCA
>CAUYON010152396.1:0-25982 GCA_963573935.1 Arctocebus calabarensis | reverse complement strand
GAAGAGCCGGGCGGTGGGGGTGAGCCAGGACCACCAGCCACAGCGTCCTTTATTCATCCGCTAACCCCCGGATAAGACAGAGGCGTCGAAAGCATTCGGTCAGCAAGGCCGCCGGGTAAGCGGAGTTGGACCACGGCTGCCGGCAGAACCAGTAGCCCGGAAACCGAACGCGGGCGGGCGCGAGCCGCCGCGCACGCGCCCCCGTAGGCCCCGCCCACCAGAGCCGCGCAGGCGCCTTCCGGAGGCCTCCGCCCGCGCAGGCGCGGCTCCCGCCCTGACATGGCAGGCCCGCTGCTGGTGATGCGCGCCCTGCGGCAGGGTCCCTGGCCAGGACCCGCGCGGCTGAGGGGCTCAGGCTGCGGCGGGCACCCGAGCCTCTACACCGGGGCCGGGAGGAAGCGGCCGTACTGGGTCCTCAGGCCTCCGATTGGCCGAGCCCTACAGGTAATACCCGCGCCCTCGCGGCCCCGCCTCCCGACCGTGGAAGAGGCCGCGCGTGGCCGCTGCAATCCGCGCCTTTCCGCTAAGGCCTCGGAGGGGAGTCGGAGTTAATGTCAGCTCTGCTTTTGACATTTTTGATATTATCTTAAAACTTGGAAACAGTGCTCAGACTATCAGTTCACGTTTCAGGGAAATGTAAATCTTACAGATAAAAGCATATTTGAGCTTTTGAAAAAGATTTTTGCTTTGTTGCCCTGTGATGTTGGTGTAACCTATGGCATTGGATTTCTTTCCAGAGCTTACAGTTTCGATTGCTAACCCCTACTTGTGAAGAGATCAGTGGATTGTTACTGAAACAACATCTAGTTCACAATCCGGTCAGACTCTGGCAACTTTTAGGTATGTATCTATGAGTGACAGGTGACAGGCGGAAGTCATTCTTTGTGTGGCAAGCAGACCCTGTGGCATTTGTGGATATATTAGATTAATGTTGCTAGTTGACATTGATAGAAAACCTGTTAAGAAAAATCACTAAGATATAATACTTTGGGCTTCTGTTTATTGGGAGCGCTGTAATACCCACAGACCAATTTGAAGTTTACAGAAAGGAAGTTGTCTAAGGTCCGAACAGATTATTTGTGCTTTCTAGGTTTGAGTTCTTTTTTTTTTTGGTCAATTCTGGTGTATAGCAATACTTGGGCTGCTCGAAAAGTGGTTTTTTGGTTGTTGTTGTTGAGACAGAATTCTACTCTATTCCCTGAGCAGAGTGCAGTGGCCTCTAGCTCACTGCAAACTCAGACTCGGGCTGTGGGCATCCTGCTGTCTCAGCCTCTGAAGCTGCTAGGATTACAGGTACTCACCACAGTGCCCAGCTGTTTTTCCATATTTTTCATGAGTCAGGGTCTCACTCTTGCTCAGACAAGCCTCGAACTTCTGAGCTCAAGCAGTCCTCTAGCCTCAACCTCCCACACTGCTGGGATTACAGGTGTGAGTGCCTGGCCGGACTTTGTTGTTTTTTTTTTTTTTAAACATTGTCTCAAGCTGTCGCCCTGGGTAGAGTGCTGTGGCTTCACAGCTCACAGCAACCTCAAACTCTTGGGTTTAAACCATTCTCTTGCCTCAGCCTCCCTAATTACTGATACTACAGCAATAGCCTGCCACAATGCCCGGGTATTTTTTTGTTGCATTTTGGCCAGGGCCAGGTTCGAACCTGCCACCCACAGTATAGGAGGCCAGTGCCCTACCCACTGAGCCACAAGCACCGCCCAGCGGCTATTTTTTGTTGTTATTGCAGTTGTCATTGTTTTTTAGTTGGCCAGGATGGGTTCTAACCTGCAGTGACTGGCGCCCTACCCACTAAGCTACAGGCCCCAATATTGAAAAGGGATTTTCATGTTATTTAGTCAGTTCCAAAAATATTTAGCAACAAATGGCCTCAAATGTTTCATATATCCAAGCCCGGCAGTGGCTCATGCCTATAACCCCAGCACTCTGGGAGACCGAGGCAGGTGGATAGCTTAAGTTCAGGAATTCAAGACCAACCTGAGCAAGAGCGAGAGCCCGTATCTACTAAAAAATAGTAAAACTGAGGCAAGAGAATCACTTGAGCCCAGGAGTTGGAGGTTGCTGTGAGCTATGATGCCACAGCACTCTACCCAGGGCAACAAAAGTGAGACACTATCTCAAAAAAAAAAAACAATTTTTTTTTAACCCAATCTGAGCAAGACTGAGACCCCCATCTCTACAAAAAGAAAAGAAAAATTAGCTGGTGTGGTAGTGCACACATGTAATTCAACCTACTTGGGAGGCTGAGGCAGAAGGATCATTTGAGCTCAGGAGCTTGAGGTTGCTGTGAACTACGATGATATCACTGCGTTCCAGCCAGGGTGACAGAGCCAGACGTCTCAAAAAAAGTTTCCTATCCAGGCTCAGCCCCTATAGCCCAGTGGTTAGGGCGCTGGCCACATACTAGGGCTGTCAGGTTCGAACTAGGACCAGGCCTGCTAAACTACAATAACAACTAAAAAATAGCTGGGCGGCACCTGTGGCTCAGTGAGTAGGGCTCTGGCCCCATATATGGAGGTTGGCGGGTTCGAACCCGGCCCCAGCCAAACTGCAACAACAACAACAAAAATAGCCGGATGTGGGCAGTGCCTGTGACTCAAAGAAGTAGGGCACAGGCCCCATATGCCAGAGGTGGCGGGTTCAAACCCAAGCCCAAGCCAAAAACTGCTAAAAATAATAATAATAATAAAATAAAATAGCCGGACATTGTGGCGGGCTCCTGTAGTCCCTGCTACTCGGGAGGCTTAGGCAAGAGAATTGCCTAAGCCCCGGAGTTGGAGGTTGCTGTGAGTTATGTGACACCACAGCACACTACCAAGGGCAATAAAGTGAAACTCTGACCCTACCCAAAAAAAAAAAAAATAGCTGGGCATTGTGGCGGACACCTATAGAACCTGCTACTTGGGAGGCTAAGGCAAGAGAATCACTTAAGCCCAAGGGTTTGAGGTTGCTGTGAGCTGTGACACTACGGCACTCTACCAAATGCAACACAGTGACACTGTCTCAAAAAAAAAAAAAAAAACAGTTTCCTATCCAGAAAGTAACTAAAGATATCCTACAAATAATTTAGTCTTAAATAGAGTTGTACCATTCAATGAAACATTGTGGAATTCTTCCATCTCTCCTGACCTTAAGTTAAAGTACCGTTGTGTCATAGCTCAAGGCAACCTCCAACTCCAACTGGAGATCCTCTTCTCTCAGTTTTTCTATTTTTAGTAGAGACAGGGTCTCGATTTTTTGCCCAGACTATTCTCAAACCCGTGAGCTCAAGCTATCCACCTGTCTCAGCCTCTCAGAGTGTTAGGATTACAGGTGTGAGTCACTGAGCCCAATCCTTTGTTCTTTTTTTAGAAATGAGGTTCTGCTCTGGCTATCACTCAGGCTGGTCTCGAACTCATGAGCTGAGGCAGTCCACTGGCCTCGGCCTTCCAGAGTGCTAGGATTACAGGCATGAGTCACTGCACTGGGCCAAATAAGATCCCCCCATTACTTGTTTTCTTTTTTTTTTTTTTTTTTTTTGAGACAGAGCCTCAAGCTGTCACCCTGGATAGAGTGCTGTGGCATCACAGCTCATAGTAACCTCCAATTCCTGGGCTGAAGCGAGTCTCTTGCCTCCACCTCCCAAGTAGCTGGGACTACAGGCACCCGCCACAGCGCCCAGCCATTTTTTGGTTGCAACCGACATTGTTTGGCGGGCCCGAGCTGGATTCGAACCCACCAGCTCAGGTGTACATGACTGGCGCCTTAGCCCACACAGGCGCCAAGCCATTGTTTTGTTTTGGTTTTTTGGGGTTTTTTTTGAGACAGAGCCTCAAGCTATCACCCTGGATAGAGTATTGTGGCATCACAGCTCACAGCAACCTCCAACTCCTGGGCTCAAGCGAGTCTCCCACCTCCGCCTCCCAGGTAGCTGGGACTACAGGTGCTTGCTACAACGCCCGGCCATTTTTTTTGGTTGCAGCCGTCATTGTTGTTTGGCAGGTCCGGGCTGGATTCGAACCCGCCAGCTCAGGTATACATGGCTGGTGCCTTAGCCTGTTGAGCCACAGGCAATGAACCTTTTTTTTTTTTTGAGAAAGAGCCTCAAGCTATCACCCTGGATAGAGTGCAGTGGCATCACAGCTCACAGCAACCTCCAATTCCTGGGCTCAAGCACGTCTCCTACCTCTGCCTCCCAAGTGGCTGGGACTACAGGTGCCTGCCACAAAGCCTGGCCATTTTTTGGTTGCAGCCACCATTTTGTTTGGCGGGCCGGGCTGGATTCGAACCCACCAGCTCAGGTGCACGTGGCTGGCACCTTAGCCCGTTGAGCCACAGGCGCTGAGCTGCTTAAGCGATTCTCTTGCCTCAGCCTCCCAAGTAGCTGGGACTACAGGTACCTGCCACAACGCCAGACTATTTAATGGTTGTAGTTGTCATTGTTGTTTGGCAGGCCCCAGGGCTGGGTTCAAATCCACCAGCTTCAGTGTATATGGCTGGCGCCCTAGCCACTGAGCTACAGGAGCCGAACCAAGATCCCCCCCATTTTAAATACTGATTTATTCAGACTTTGTTGTTTCATTATTTTGTTTATTTATTTAGTTTTGAGACAGAGTCTCAAGCTATCACCCTGGGTAGAGTGCCGTGACGTCATAGCTCACAGCAACCTCAAACTCTTGGGCTTAAACGATTCTCTTGCCTCAGCCTCCCAAGTAGCTGGTACTCAAGGCATCCAACACAACGCCCAGCTATTTTTGGCCCAGGCGGAATTCAAATCTGCCAGCTCTGGTGGCACCTGAGCTACGGGCGCCAAACCAAATTCTGTTTATTTATTTATTTATTTATTTATTTATTTATTTTCTGTGTTTTTTGTTTGTTTGTTTGTTTGTTTTAATTGAGACAGAGCCTCAAGCTGCTACCTTGGGTAGAGTGCTGTAACATCACAGCTCACAGCAACCTCCAACTCCTTGGTATATGGGGCCGGCGCTCTGCTTACTGAGCCACAGGTGTCGCCCGAGGTCTTGCTCTTGCTCAGGGTGTTATCTAACTCCTGAGCTCAGGCAATCCACCTGCCTCAGCTTTCCAGAGTGCTGGGGTTACAGGTGTGAGCCACTGGGCCAGTCTGAAGACAAAACTTTTTGTGTGAGGAATCTCACATCAGTCTGTCTTGGTAATGGCAGCTGGGCTGCTCCCACATATGCCATTTTTTTAAATTCATTAAAACTAACTTCGTGGCTCAATGGGCTAAGGCACCAGCCACATATACCTGAGCTGGCAGATTCAAATCCAGCCTGGGCCCGCCAAACAACGATGGCTACAACCAAAAATGGCCGGGCGTTGTGGTGGGTGCCTGTAGTCCCAGCTACTTGGGAGGTAGAGGCAGGAGACTTGCTTGAGCCCAAGAATTGGATGTTGCTGTGAGCTATGATGCTACAGCACTCTATCTAGGGTGATAGCTTGAGGCTCAAAAAAAAAACAACTTCTTATATTGAAACAATTGTTACCCCACCAACTCATAATATTCTCTCAAATTTAAGTTTATTAATTTTTATTCCCTCAAAACTAAATAGCAACGATATTGAACTTGGTAATTTGAAATAGTTCATCGTTCTTTTTTTTTTTGATACCTAGTCTTAAGATGTTGCCCTGGGTAGAGTGCCATGGCGTCCTGGCTCACACCAACCTCCAGCTCTTGGCTCAGGCAATCCTCTTGTCTCAGTCTTTCTATCTTAGTAGAGATGGGGTCTCACTTTTTTCTTTTTTCTTTTTTTATTTTGAGACAGAGCCTCAAGCTGTCATCCTGGCTAGAGTGCTGTGGCATCACAGCTCACAGCAACCGCCAACTCCTGTGCTCAAGCGAGTCTCCTGCCTCTGCCTCCCAAGTAGCTGGGACTACAGGTGTCCACCACAACACCTGGCTATTTTTTTTTAGTTGTAGCCATCATTGTTGTTTGGCGGGCCCAGGCTGGATTTGAACCCGCCAGCTCAGGTGTATGTGGCTGGCGCCTTAGCTGCTTGAGCCACAGGCGCCAAGCCTGGGGTCTCACTTTTGCATAGGCTGGTCTTGAACTTGAGAGCCCAAGCAATCCACCCACCTTGGCCTCCCATAGTGCTAGAATTGCAGGCATGAGCCACCACGCCTGGCCAATAGTTCATTATTCTAAATTAGTAACTACTGTGTATGTGGCTCGGCACTCAATAGGTCAGTGGTTCGGGCGCCAGCCACATTCACTGGGGCTGGCGGGTTCGAACCTGATGCAGACTTGACAGACAACAATACCAACTGCAGGGTGGTGTCCATAGCTTAGTCAGTAGGACGCCAGCCACATACGCTGAGGGTGGCAGGTTCAAACCTGCCCAAGCCAGCTAAAAAAAAAAAAAAAAACGCATGAGAACTGCAACAACAACAAAAATAGCTGGGTGTTGTGGGACACCTGTAGTCCCAGCTACTTGGAAGGCTGAGACAAGAGAATCACTTAAGCCCAAGAGTTTGAGGTTGCTGTGAGCTGTGACGCTACAGCACTCTCCCAAGGGTGACAGTGAGATTCTGTCTCCAAAAAAAAAAACTCTGTACAGAATGATAGAAGGAAAAGCTTTGTTATCTCAAATTTTTGAACTTACTGATGTAGGTAGGTTTTAGATGGTTTCTGTGTTGCTTTGGTCATTTAAGAATAGACCATTCTCCTCCAGGTCTCCCTTGTATTTACAAGCCTTGCTCGTTAAATCCTTTCTTTCTTTTTTATAGGTGGTACTTACTATTTTAACACCTATGGGAGGAAGCAGAAGAATAAGGACGACAGGTCCAAGGGGAAGACCCCTGAAGACGATGAAGGTGTGTCTGTTTGATGTTCTTTTTTTCTTTTTTGGAGACAGAGTCTCACCTTGTCATCCTAGACAGAGTGCTGTGGCGTCATAGCTCACAGCAACCTCAGACTCTTGGGCTTGAGCAATCCTCCTGCCTAAGCCTTCCCCTCTCAAGTAGCTGAGACTATAGGCACCCACCACAACATCCAGCTAGTTTTTCTATTTTTAGTAGAGATGACGTCTTGCTCTTGCTCAGGCTGGTCTCCAGCACCTGAGCTCAGGCAATCTAGGATTCAAGGCAAGAGCCACAGCACCCAGCTGACAAATTTAAATTAATTAATTAAATGAACAAAAATTAATTAACATGGCTCAGCACCTGTGGCTCAAATGGCTAAGGCATCAGCCACATACACCTGAGCTGGCAGGTTCAAATCCAGCCTGGGCCTGCCAAACAACAATGACGGCTGCAACCAATATATAGCCAGGCTTTGTGGCGGGCGCCTGTGGTCTCAGCTACTTGGGAGGCTGAGGCAAGAGAATCACTTAAGCCCAAGAGTTGGAGGTTATTGTGAGTGCTGATGCCATGGCACTCTACCCATGGTGAGAGTTTGAGGCTCTGTCTCACCAAAAAAAAATAATAATAATTAACATAAGAAAATAGAAAATCTATGGCTCGGCGCCTGTGGCTCAATGGCCTAAGGCACCAGCCACGTACACCTGAGCTGGCAGGTTCGAATCCAGCTTGGGCCCGCCAAACAACAATGACGGCTGCAACCAAGAAATGGCCGGGCGTTCTGGCGGGCGCCTGTAGTCCCAGCTACTTGGGAGGTGGAGGCAGGAGACTCACTCGAGCACAGGAATTGGAGGTTGCTGTGGGCTGTGATGTCACAGTACTCTATCCAGGGTGAGAGCTTGAGGCTCTGTCTCAAAAAAAAAAAAAAAAAAAAGAAAAAGAAAATAGAAAATCTAGAGACTCCAGTATATTTAGAAATTATTCCGTAATAAACATGTCATTTTACATGGTGACAGTGTAGGTTTTTGTTTTTTTTTTCTTTTTGAGACAGAATCTCACTATGTCCCCCTCGGTAGAGTGCTGTGGCGTCACAGCTCACAGCAACCTCAAACTCTTGGGTTTAAGCAATTCTCTTACCTCAGCCTCCCAAGTAGCTGGGGCTATAGGCACCCTCCACAACACCCGGCTAATTTTTGGTTGTAGTTGTCATTGTTGTTTGGCAGGCCCGGGCTTGGTTTGAACCCGCCAGGTCTGGGGTATGTGGCTGGCGCCCTAGCTACTGAGCTACAGGCACCAAGCCCAGAGAGTGTAGATTATGTAACAAATGGTTTAGAACATTTGCTTAGTTATTTTGAAAAAGTTAAATTAGATTTTCATTCTATATGCCAAAATAAATTTTAAATGGATTAAGTCATTAAAAAGCAAAACTAGGCTCAGTACCTGTGGCTCAAATGGCTAAGGCGCCAGCCACATACTTCCGTGCTGGCGGATTCGAATCCAACCCAGGCCTGCCAAATAACAATGATGGCTGCAGAAAAAAAATAGCCAGGCATTGTGGTGGGCACCTGTATTCCCAGTTTCTTGGGAGGTGGAAGCAGGAGAATCACTTGATCCCAGAAGTTGGTGGTTGCTGTCAGCTGTAACACCATGGCATTCTTACCCAGGGCGACAGCTTGAAGCTCTGCCTCAAGAAAAAACAAGAAGAAAAAAAGGCTCAGCGCCTGTGGCTCAACGGGCTAAGGCACCAGCCATGTACACCTGAGCTGGCGGGTTGGAATCCAGCCTGGGCCCGCCAAACAACAATGACGGCTGCAAAGAAAAAATAGCCAGGTGTTATGGCCGGCACCTGTAGTCCCAGCTACTTGGGAGGCAGAGGCAGAAAACTCGCTTGAGCCCAGGAATTGGAGGTTGCTGTGAGCTGTGATGCCACAGCACTCTACCCATGGTGACAGCTTGAGGCTCTGTCTCAAAAAAAAAAAAAAAATGGGAAAGGCCTTTTTTTTTTTTTTTGGTAGAGACAGAGTCTCACTTTATCACCCTCCAACTCCTGGGCTTAGTTGATTCTTTTGCCTCAGCCTCCCATATAGCTAGGACTAAAGGCCCCTGTCACAATGCCTAGTTTTATTTGTTGTTTTTGTTTTTAAGAGACAGGGTCTCGCTTTGGCTCAGGTTGATCTCGAACCTGTGAACTCAGGGCAATCCACCCTCTTCGGCCTCTCTGAATGCTAGGATTACAGGTGTGTGTACCATGGCTGGCCCAGCTAGATTTTTTTCTGTTTTTTTTTGTTTGTTTGTTTGTTTTTTGTGGAGACAGAGTCTCACTTTATCACCCTCAGTAGAGTGCTGTGGAGTCACAGCTCACAGCAACCTCTAGCTCTTGGGCTTAGGGGATTCTCTTGCCTCAGCCTCCCAAGTAGCTGGGACTACAGGCACCCGCCACAGCACCCAGCTAATTAGGTTTTCTTTTCTTTTCTTTTTTTTTATTCTGAGACAGAGCCTCAAACTGTCATCCTTGGTATAGTGCCGTGGCATCACAGCTCACAGCAACCTCCAGTTCCTGGGCTCAAGCAAATCTCCTCCCTCCACCTCCCAAGTAGCTGGAACTGCAGGGGCCTGCCACAATGCCCTTTTTTTTTTCTTTTTTTTTTATTCTGAGACAGAACCTCAAACTGTCACCCTGGATAGAGTGCCGTGGCATCACAGCTCACAGCAACCTCCAATCCCTGGGCTCAAGTAAGTCTCCTGCCTCCACTTCCCAAGTAGCTGGGACTGCAGGCACCTGCCACAATGCCCGGCCAATTTTTTGTGGTTGCAGCCGTCATTGTTGTTTGGCGGGCCCGGGCTGGATTCAAACCCATCAGCTCAGGTGTATGTGGCTGACACCTTAGCCCGTTGAGCCATAGATGTCGAGCCAAGTTTTTCTATTTTTAGTAGAGACAGGGTCTCCCTCTTGCAGACTGGTCTCAAACTCCTGGGCTCAACCGATCTCCTGCTTTGGCTTCCTAAATTGGTGTGAGCTGTTGTGCCCAGTTTCATTTTGTAGTTTTTTTTTTTTAACCTTTTTTAAAATTATTTATTTATTTATTTATTTGTTGCAGTTTTTGGCCAGGGCCGGGTTTGAACCCACCACCTCCAGTATATGGGGCCTGCACCCTACTGCTTGAGCCACAAGTGCCATCTGTGTTTTGGGGGGGGGGGGTTGTGTTTTGTTTTTTTTTTAGAGACAGAGTCTCACTTTATCACTCTCGGTAGAGTGCTGTGGCATCACAGCTCACAGCAACCTCCAACTCCTGGGCTTAGTTGATTCTCTTGCCTCAGCCTCCCAAGTAGCTGAAACTACAGGCACCCGCCACGATGCCCGGCTATTTTTTGTTTCAGTTTGGCCAGGGCCAGGTTCAAACCCGCCAACCTTGGTATATGGAGCTGGCGCCCTACCCACCGAGCCACAGGCGCTGCCTATTGTGTTTTTGTTTTGGGTTTTTTTTTTTTTTTTGAGACAGAGTCTTACATTGTCGTCTTCAGGGTCATAGCTCAAAGCAACCTCAAGTCTCTGGGGCTCATGCCATTCTCTTATGTCATTCTTTTTGCATTTAAAAATGCTTTCCTGGGCTCGTTGCCCATAACTTAGTAATTAGGGTGCCAACCACATACACTGAGGCTGGTGGGTTTGAACCCAGCCCAGGCCTGCTAAACTACAATGCCAACTACAACAAAAAAAATAGCCAGGCATTGTGGCAGGCTCCTGTAGTCCCAGCTACTTGGGAGGCTGAGGCAAGATGATCGCTTAAACCCAAGAGTTTGAAGTTGCTGTGAGCTGTGACTCCATGGCATTCTACTAAGGGCAACAAAGTGAGACTCTGTCAGGCGGCACCTGTGGCTCAGTGGGTGGGGCACCGGCCCCATATGCCAAGGGTGCCTGGTTCAATCCCAGACCTGGCCAAACTGCAACAGAAAAATAGCTAGGTGTTGTGGCAAGCGCCTGTAGTCCCAGCTACTCAGGAGGCTGAGGCAAGAGAATCACCAGCCCAAGAATCAGAGTTTGCTATGAGCTGTGTGGCACCACGGCATTCTACCCAGGGCGATAAAGTAAGACTCTGTCTCAAAAAAAGAAAAAATAGTTTCCTGGCCATGTGCAGCCATAGCTCATGCCTATAATCTTAGCACTCTGGGAGACCAAGGCAGGTTGATTGCCTGAGCTCAGAAGTTTGAGATCAGCCTGAGCTAGAGCCAGACTCTGTCACTAAAAATAGCTGGACATTGTGGTTGGAACTTGTAGTCCCAGCTACTCTAGAGGCTGAGGTAGGAGGATTGGTTGAGCCCAGGAGTCTGAGGTTACTGTGAACTATGACACCATGGCACTGTTCCAAGTGTGACAAAGCCAGACTGTGCCTCAAAAAAAAAAAGGCCATTGAGGTTAGTGCCTGGGCCTTGGAGCATCAGCTGTTTCCTTTCACTCACTGTGCCTGACTCTGCCTTTTACTCCCTTTTGGCTCAGAGGAGAGGAGACGGAGAGAGCGTGAAGACCAGATGTACCGGGAGCGGCTGCGCACCCTGTTCGTCATCGCAGTTGTCATGAGCCTGCTGAACTCTCTCAGCACCAGTGGGGGCAACATCTCCTGGAGTGACTTCGTCAACGAGATGCTGGCCAAGGGCGAGGTGCAACGGGTGCAGGTGGTGCCCGAGAGTGACGTGGTGGAAGTCTACCTGCACCCCGGGGCTGTGGTGTTTGGACGGCCTGTGAGTTGGGGCCTAGATGTGGGCGCCAGTTCCTGTGGCTGTTGCCGCACAGAGACCTGGGGATTTGGGCACATTCTTTTTTCTTTCAGGCCCCACCCCTATTTATCTGGTTGTCTTAAAACAAGATGTGAGTATTAAGAACTTTAAAGTTGGGTTCATAGAAAGGATTTGAGCTGTGACTCACCAAGATGGAGAGGAAGGAAGGTGGTCACTGTGGAGAGCACTGACGGGAACGTTGACACATGCTCCCAGACAGGCCAGCAAGGTCCTCATCTGTGGGAACTATGCACAGAGAAGGTGGGGTGAGGGACAGATTGGCCAGGAGGTGACTGGCACGAGGTATTAGGGAGATGAGCGCTGTTGGGCCCGGCTGGGTGGGTGCAGGTGTTGTCTGGGAAGTTAGGGGGTGCCACACACATTCACAGGATCCCAGGTAGCAGGGAGTTAGTTGAGTGGAAGCTTCCCACAAAACGCTCAAAACTTAACCCTGGAGGTGGGGTGATCTCTCCCTCATGGCAGAGCCCTTTGTTTCTGGGAAGAGCAGTTTGGCCAGGCAGATGCTCCTCCTGCCTGAGCACTGAGCTGGGGGCACAGCCCTGTCCTGTGAGCTCCTTTGAGGGCTGCTCTGGAACCTGTGGTTCACAGCTGGTGTTTCTTTGTGAGTCTTGCAATTTAGTAGGCAGGCGGCAGGATCAGCATGTCCTGAAACAGCAAGGTACAGTTCCCATGCGCCACAGAGATGGGAAGGATAACCAAAGCCTTACCTGGGGATGGAGCTTAGTGGCGTGGGTGTGCAGCAAGGGCTGCATGGGCAGCTGCAGCATCAGGCCCAAGTGAGCAGAGGAGCTTGGCAGAGGGTGTGGAATCAGAATCAGCTTCTGGATCTTGGTATAGAAAGAGGATGATTTCTGCACTTTGGTGGTGGCTGCATGTTTGAGTGGTCTGAGGCATTGGAAAAGTCTGAATGACTTTGGGTTAATCCAACAGCTGAAACCACAGGGTGTGCAGCCAACAGAGCAGTGGCCTCCTTGGAGACTGCCGGTCCATACCCCCAAAGCCTCTGCAGGCTGCTCTTACGACATTCATTCTGTGAAGGATCTTCTGAGACCAGTCAGGATTAATTTAGGTTCCTGGGGTGTTGAGAATCAAGCCTTGAATAATTCAACTCTGGAAAGTATGTAGACCAGGCTATCAGAAAAAGGGGCCTGGGGCTCAGCGCCCAGAGCTCAGTGGTTACAGCGCCGGCCAGATACACCAGGGCTGAAGGGTCCAACCTGGCCCGGGCCAGCTAAACAACAACAACTGCAACAACAAAAATAGCCAGATGTTGTGGCGGGCACCTGTCGTCCCAGCTACTTGGGAGGCTGAGGCAAAAGAATCGCTTAATCCCAAGAGTTTGAGGTTGCTGTGAGCTGTGATGCCCCGGCACTCTACCATGGGTGACATAGTGAGACTGTGTCTCAATGTCTGTGTCTATGCCGTGGGTGGTGGGTTCAAGCCCGGCCCTGGCCAAAACTATAAAAAAAAACAAAGAAAAAAATTTTGTTTCTCAAGATGTGTTTGAGAGAACCATAAGTTTTTAGACTTGGAAGTACAAGTGGCCCTTGACTTGAGTGGGGGCATGCCCTGACAAAACATCTCTAGCTGAAAATACTGTGGGTCAAAAATTTGTTTTCAACTCCATCAGATTTTCCTGATGTTGCCCGATTGTGTCATGCAGTGGTGTATGGATGTGTGTTGATTTTGCATCATTGTGAAGTTATACAATTTTAAGTCAATCGTCTTTAGTTTCCTCTTCAGAACCCTGAAGATGTGTGTTCAGTGTATTATGGGCCTATTCTGTGGTCACTGTGTGGTGGGCAGTGTGTCCTGTCCTTTACCTGTGGTCTCTGCTTTTGTCCCAGAGGCTGGCCTTGATGTACCGAATGCAGGTTGCAAATATCGACAAATTTGAAGAGAAGCTTCGAGCAGCTGAAGATGAGCTGAATATTGACGGGAAGGACAGGATCCTGGTCTCCTATAAGCGTGCTGGCTTCTTTGGAAAGTATGCCAGTCACTTTTTGGCTCTTGAACTAAAGGCTTTGTAATGTGAGAACAGCTTTGCAAACAAAAATCTCAAACTGTCTTTGCCTACAATTAACTACAGTCGCTTGGAGGAGTGGGCTGGGTGCTATGGCTCATGCTTGCAGTCCCAGGACTCTGGGAGGCATAGGCGGAAGGATCCATTGAGCTGAGGTGTTTGAGGTTGCTGGGGGTTAAGCTGACCCCACCTCACTCCCGGTGGGGTAGCAAAGCGAGACTGTCAAAAAAAAACTCCTATGGCTCAGTAGTTAGGGCACCAGCCCCATATACCAAGGGTGGCAGAACCCGGCCCCAGACAAACTATAACAAAAAATAACCAGGCTCAAGGAGTAGGGCACCAGCCCCATATACCGGAGGTGGTAGGTTCAAACCCGACCCCAGCCAAAAACTGCAAAAAAATAAATAAATAAAGATGTATGTTTAAAAAAAAAAAACTAGCCCAGTACCCAAGTCCCAGCTACTTGGGAGGCTGAGGCAAGAGAATTACCTAAGCCTAGGAGTTGGAGGTTGCTGTGAGCTGTGATGCCACAGCACTCTACTGAGGACAATAAAGTGAGATTCGCTCTCTCAAAAAAAAGAAAACCTAACATACATAGTAATGAATATAATCCTGGGAAATTTGGAAATAAAATCATCCTTCAGTGATGGCGGGCAGTGTCCAGGATCTCCTGAGGATGCCAGTACTGGAGGAAGCCAAAGCCCCTATCTCATACTGTGTGGGTGATAGTTATACTGTATTGTTTAGGCACTAGTGACCCCCCCAAAAAATGTACAGATTTAGTTTTTTTCTCCAAATATTCCCAGTTGGTGCTGGGCGAGCCCACAGGTGAGTGCAGACTGGTGCTTTCTTTAGTTGGCTGTTTTTTCTGAACTCATGTCATTGTGGGCTTGTCTTCTACAAACACACAGAATAGGTGGAAACAGAAATGGGAGATAAAAATTCTTCTTTCAGGGTTGAGAGAGAAATAGATGGGTGAGAACTGTCAGTTAAGGGCCATGGATCCTGACAGGCCCTTGGGAGCATGCAGTGGTCAGTGTCACCTCAGCCCTGCCGGCACCCTAGTGACAAGTCACTGTGCAGAGATGGGGGCATTGTCGTGCTGCAGCATTCTGTAAGATACAGAATGCCAGCGATGGGCTGCTGGAATGTGAGGCCCAGTGAGTCCTCAGAGCTCACTGTACTCCTAATTCTATTTTAGGTAAATGATGGCAGGACAGGGAGGCAGGGGACAGGTCCAGGATAACTCCACTTCATGCTGAGGCCAAAGTTCTAGGATTTACTTTGCTACTGCTAGGCTTATTTTGCCTTGTTAATTGAAGCTGATAGCTACTTTTTTTGTTGTTGTTTTTTGAGACAGTCTCACTTGGTCACCATTGTTAGAGTGCCATGGCATCACAGTTCACAGCAACCTCAAAATCGTGGGCTTAAGCAATTCTCTTGCCTCAACCTCCCAAGTAGCTGGGACTACAGGTGTGAGCCACCACACCTGGCCTGATAGCTACTTTTGAAAATGTTTTGAACATATAAAAACTTGCTTTTGGGGCGGCACCTGTGGCTCATGCAGTAGGGCGCCAGCCCCATATACCGAAGGTGGCAGGTTCAAACCTGGCCTCCGCTAAACTGCAAAAATAGAAAAATAGCCGGCGTTGTGGTGGGTGCCTGTAGTCCCAGCTACTCGGGAGGTTGAGACAAGAGAATTGTCTAAGCCCAGGAGTTGGAGGTTGCTGTGAGCTGTGTGACACCACAGCACTCTACTGAGGGCAATAAAAGTGAGACTCTGTCTCTACAAAAAAAAAATAAAAAGAAAAAAATCTGCTTTTGTTGGTTACTATTACAAGGGTTACTTCTAGGGTCATAAGCATCCCCAGCAATTGCATACATAATCTGATCACTCAGGAAGCCTTTTTAGAAGAGAACAATCTGGCTGAGGCACCAGCCACATACACCTGAGTTGGCAGGTTCGAATCCAGCTTGGGCCTGCTAAACAACAATGACAGCTGCAACCAAAAAATAGCGGGGCGTTGTGGCGGGCACCTGTGGTCCCAGCTACTTGGGAGGCAGAAGCCGGAGAATCGCTTGAACCCAGGAGTTGGAGGTTGCTGTGAGCTGTGATGCCACAGCACTCTACCCAAAGCAACAGCTTGAGGCTCTGTCTCGGGAGAGGTGTGGGGGAAAGAAGAGGACAATCTGTGAGAATTGGGCAAGAGAGCCGGTTTTCATAGCAGTTCTGCTCTACACAGCAGTCTAAGGCTTGGGCCCCTCATCTTTGAACCGTTGTCAGGGATGGCTCTGGCTTTGCAAGGTGTGTTTGTCAGGTAGCAATGTCTAAGCTATAATGGCCTCTCTTTCTCCCCTCAGTGCTCTCTACGCCCTCGGGATGACAGCGGTGGGCCTGGCCATCCTATGGTATGTTTTCCGCCTGGCCGGCATGGCAGGAAGGGAAGGCGGATTCAGCGCTTTTGTAAGTCGTACAAATCTGACCTGGCTGAACTTGCTAGACTTATAGTTTCAGGGTTCTCCTGTGTTTCTCTCTGCTAAACACTTTCCATAAACTGCAGAATAAGTGTGCAGTGACATGAAGCCGTAATTTGGCAGCTCACTGTTCCTTCTGATTGGCTGATGGAGGGTATATAGCTTTCTCTGAGGACCTTCCTGTCTGACTTCTAGGGTGACTGAGACAAGTGAGTTTATAGGATAGTTTTTTGTTTTTTTATTTTTTGGGTTTTTTGAGTCAGAATTTTACTGCGTTGCTCTCGGTACAGTGCTGTGGCGTCGCAGCTCACAGCAACCTCAAACTTCTGAGCTCAAGTGATTCTCTTGCCTCAGCCTCCCTTGTAGCTGGGACTACCGGCACCCACCACAACACCCAACTATTTTTTTTGTTGTAGTTCTTCAGTTGGCACTCTACCCAGCCTCCCTAGTAGCTGGGACTACAGGTGTCTGCAACAACTCCAAGTTTTTTTTTTTTTTTGAGTATGTCACCCTCGGTAGAGTGCTGTGGTCACAGCTCACAGCAACCTCCAACTCTTGGGCTTATGTGATTCTCTTGCCTCAACCTCCGGAGTAGCTGGGAGTACAGGCAGCTGCCCCAACACCCAGCTGTTTTTTGGTTGTAGTTTTCATTGTTTGGCAGGCCTGGACTGGGTTTAAATGCGCCACCTCCAATGTATGTGGCTGGTGCCTTAGCCACTGAGCCACAGGCGCTGAACCCTATTTTTTTATTGTTGTTTAGCAGGCCCAGGTCGCATTCGAACCCACAGCCCTGGTGCATGTGGCCAGTGCCCTAACCAGTGAACTATGGGCACCGAACCTAGGATAGTTTTGTTTGTTTGTTTGTTTTTTGAGACAGAGTCCCACTATGTGCCTGGGTAGAATGCCATCACACCTCACAGCAACCTCAAACTCTTGGGCTTAAGCGATTCTCTTGCCTCCCAAGTAGCTGGGACTACAGGCGAGGATAGTTTTCAATAAGCAGTGGGGAATGACTTTTTTTCACCCTTATTTTCTCTAATTGGCTAAGAAGCTGAGACATTTTAAAGATTGTCTTTAAAGGAGCAATGTTAAATAGCATAATGAACTGTCGGTCACGTGCATTTATTAGCGTGTTTATTTTCTCTATAGCTTTGCCTCCACTCAGGGTTGGGCTAGGCCGTGAGCATGTCCTGCTCCATCCCTGGAAGTGTGCCTGTGTCGCTTCCACTGAGATGAGGAGCATATTCTTTGTAGCTAAAGACTCGCTGTTATTTTTAATGGTGCCATGGTATTTCACTGTGGAACTGTGCCATATTTTATTCAGCAAGTTCCATAAATTTCAAATATTTTCAATGTGCTTAAATAATGCCGTGATGAGGCTCAGCACCAATGGCTCTGCAGCTAGGGTGTCAGCCACATACACCAGGGCTGGCGGGTTTGAACCCAGTCCGGGCCTGTCAGACAACAATGACAACTACAGCAACAACAAAAATAGCGGGGCAGCGCTCATAGCTCAGCGGCTAGGGCGCTGGCCACATATACCGTAGAGGCTGGAGGGTTTGAACCTGGCCCAGACCTGCCGCACAACCATGACAACAACAACAAAAGTAGCTGAGCGTTATTGCAGGTACCTATAGTTCTAGCTATTTGGGAGGCTGAGGCAAGAGAATTGCTTAACCCCAAAAGTTTGAGGTTGCTGTGAGCTGTGACACCATGACACTCTACCAAGGATGACATAGTGAGACTATGTCTCCAAAAACAAAAATAATAATACTGTGATGAGTTATACACACAGGCATCTTCCGAATGTCTTTCTAAGCATTACATCTGGCAACACATGCCCTACACTAGGAACCTTCTCTACCCTGCCTGTGGCTCTCCAGAAATTGACCAACTAACATTTCTACCAAGATTCCCCTATTGCATCATTTTTACAGTCAGAAAAGGAAATTATATAGTATATAGAGAAAATCATATGGAATAATACAGTTCATGCAAAGACATTAAGTAACAGTTTGTGTGGGAGGGTTTCTTTTAAGGAGAATTGCTAGACAATTTTCTTACCAATTAATGGCATAAAACAAACATTTCCCTCTGTGTGTGCAGAGCGGCCTGTGAGCCTGTCTGACTTTAGTAGGGTGCAGTAGTTGTTCCCCAGGATGGAGCCTGAGGGGTGGGGCTTGAGTCAGCTTCAGTGCTATGGGCTGAGCCTCAATTATGGAGCAGCTGATGGGTCCTCTTGCTCTAAAAAGAACACTCAGCTCCTTGTGCTGTGCTTGTATTCACAGAATCAACTAAAAATGGCTCGTTTCACAATTGTGGATGGGAAGATGGGCAAAGGGGTCAGCTTCAAGGACGTGGCAGGAATGCACGAGGCCAAACTGGAAGTTCGAGAGTTCGTGGACTATCTGAAGGTGAGGCCACGAGGACCTGGCAGTGGGTGGCAACCTCCTTTCTCTCCTTCAGGGAGGCCTCCTTAGAGATAGGAATTGCATTCAGTAGGTGTTAAGTGGTGACCCTCCCACAGGGACACCCCCAGCAATGGGTGGCAACCTCCTTTCTCTCCTGGAAGGAGGCCTCCTCAGGGATAGGAATTGCGCTTATTCGGTGTTGAGCAGTGATCCTCCCACGGGGACACCCCCAAGCAGTGACTCCTCAGTGCACAGTGTTCTGCAGAGGAGAAGTTCACACTGGCCTGTTGCTGACAGTCCTGTCAGCCATCCTAGACACATAGTCTTTGGCAAAGATCCATGCTTTCCCCAGAACCACTTGAACCACCCCTGCCTTTCCTGTGCGTGACTTCCTAACATCCTCTCTGAAACCCTGAGTAGTCAGTACTACACTGTCTACTGCCATCTAGAGCCCAGAGCGCTTCCTGCAGCTTGGCGCCAAGGTCCCAAAGGGGGCACTGCTGCTGGGACCCCCCGGATGTGGAAAGACACTGCTGGCCAAGGCGGTGGCCACAGAGGCCCAGGTCCCCTTCTTGGCAATGGCCGGCCCGGAGTTTGTGGAAGTCATTGGAGGTAGGTTCACCTGACCTCTTGTCTGCGAGGGTTCTCTCTCCCCACACACCCTTCCCCAGAGGAAATAGGGGGCACAGAGAAGGGAAGTGGGAGTCTGAGGTAGAGGAAGTGGTGCATCTCGAGATGAATCAGGGCTGAAGAGGGCTGAGACTGCTGCTGGTCTGTGTGCAGGGAACGGGAGTCCTCTTTGGTTTCATCACCCTTGGGCGAAGTTTGGCCTGACCCCAGCCCAAGGATTTGTCTTTTGTTGTCCATTTCTTTTCTTTTCTTTTCTTTTCTTTTTTGAGACAGAGCCTCAAGTTGTCACCCTGGATAGAGTGTTGTGGCGTCACAGCTCATAGCAACCTCCAATTCCTGGGCTCAAGCGAGTCTCCTGCCTCTGCCTCCCAAGTAGCTGGGACTACAGGCACCCGCCACAACGCCTGGCCATTTTTTGGTTGCAACCGTTATTGTTGTTTGGCAGATGCGGGCTGGATTCGAACTCACCAGCTCAGGTGTACATGGCTGGCGCCTTAGTCCGTTGAGCCACAGGCACCGAGCCTTGTTGTCCATTTCTTGATACTTTCTGTGTCCACTCAGGTCTTGGTGCTGCCCGTGTGCGGAGCCTCTTTAAAGAAGCCCGGGCCCGGGCCCCCTGCATAGTGTACATTGACGAGATTGATGCCGTGGGCAAGAAGCGCTCGACCACCACAGCTGGCTTCTCCAATACGGAAGAGGAACAGACACTCAACCAACTGCTGGTGGAGATGGACGGTCAGTGTCCAGGAGTGAGCACCGTTCTGGCTTCCCCAGTTTTCTTTTCAATTGAACTAACCCACTAAAGATGACAGGGCATTGTTTGTCTTTTTTTTTTTTTTGAGACAGCGTTTGAGTATGTCGCCTTCAGTAGGGTGCTGTGGCGTCACAGCTCACAGCGACCTCAAACTCATGGGCTTAAACAATTCTCTTGCCTTAGCCTCCCAAGTAGCTAGGGCCACAGGTGCCTGCCACAATGCTCGGTTATTTTTTTTTTTTTTTTTTCTTTTTGCAGTTTTTGGCCAAGGCCGGGTTTGAACCGCCCACCTCCGGTATATGAGGCTGGCGCCCTACTCCTTTGAGCCACAGGCGCTGCCCAAACCCAGCTATTTTTTGGTTGTAGTTGGCCCAGGCTGAATTCAAACCGGCCAGATCCAATGTATGTGGCTGGCACCCTAGCCGCTGAGCTACAGGCACTGAGCCAGCATTATTTGTCTTTTGAGCTCCTCTTGCAAGCTCCATTTTCTCTGTGTGGATTTCATGTACACTGTACAAACAATATACATGTAGCACCTCTTTTCCAAACTTTGGTTTTGTGGTCTGTGAAATGAGGTTTGAAGTTAATCCACATAATTTTATCCTTTGATTCTGTGACCTTCTGCATATTGACCAGACACCATTCTAGGGGATTATAGAGGATACTCAGAGGAGGGGACTCCCTTGCTCCCACTTCCTGGGACACGCAGGCCCTGGGAGTAACCCCATGCTCTGTGCTTATATTACTTCTTTGTGCACTGAGGACAAGACTACCTTTTGCGGCAGATTCAAGCCCACCAGGGAGTGTTTGTCCAACAACATTTTCTTCTGAGCTGAATCTGTCTGTATTATGCTAAAAATAGCAGCTTCCGCCCCTGGATTTGCTCAGGCTTGAGAACCCACTGACTGAGGGCCTCTTGTTGGGTTGGCCAAGCAGCAAGCCAGCCCTTTATGCAAAGACACAGCTGTGCATTTTGAGCTCTCAGATGTGTGTGAGGCGCCTTTGTGCGCCTTTGTTGCCTCCTGGGGAGGAGAGCTCTGCTCACTGTGCAGAAGAGGGAACGGATGCTATATCCATCGTGGGAAAATGCACTGAGGCAAAGAGAAAGCTCAGCATTGTCGGTCAGATGTCAGCCCAGGCACAGAAGCACCCACAGGACAGACCTCTGTGGGAAGGGCCTGGTCCAGCCTGGTCCCTTGTCCACAGGGTCATTGGCAGAAAAGGCTTTGGTCTGCGACAAACACTTAGGCCCCACTCCCGTGTTAGGAAGTAGCCTTCAGGTTACATGACCTCTGACAGTATGCAGAGGCTCTCTTGGAGTTACCCCAAATAGTGGGTGTTAGTGATGGGGAAGGCTGTTGGGAACTTTTCATGGTTCTTTGTTTTAACTTAAAGTAATAAATAGCAGCAGTATTTGCCATGGGCTTTCTCATGTCTGGGCAGCCCAGTATGGGGCACTGATCCCTGGTTCTCAGTGGCCCCCAAGGCTCCAGCACCCTGGAATACACTGATGATTCCCCAGGTGTGTTATCCAGACTGGCAGCATCTGCCCACTACCACTGGGAGTGGACTAGAGGTGCTGCTTTGGTTGGCCTTAACCAGACCTAGGGTCAGAACTATGAGACAGGTAATGGGTTGGGTGTACCACCCAGAGCACTGCCCAATTCCTTTGGACAGAGGTGGCATACTCCCACCTGCCCAATGGTGAGGCCTATTGGCAACGTCTTAGTAAGAGCAGCTGAGGAAGCATGCAGTGAGCCTCTGCCCAGCCCAACCCTGTATTCATATAATACATTAATTAATCTTTTTTTTTTGAGACAGAGTCTCACTCTGTCACCCTTGGTAGAGGGCCCAGCTCACAGCAACCTCAGACTTTTGGACTTAAGTGATTCTCTTGCCTCAGCCTCCCAAGTAGCTGGGACTACAGGCCCCCGCCACAACATCAATCTATTTTTTGGTAGTAGTTGTCATTGTTGTTTGGCAGGCCTGGACTGGATTTGAACCTGCCAGCTCAGGTGTATGTGGCTTAGCCACTTGAGCAACAGGCACCAAGGTACATTAATTAATCTTTAATCACTTTTTTTTTTGAGACAGGGTCTCACTATGTCACCCCTAGTAGAGCACTATGGCATCACAGCTCACAGCAACCTCAAACTAAGTGATTCTCTTGCCTCAGCCTCCCAAGTAGCTGGGACTACAGGCACAATGCCTGGCTATTTTTTTATTGTAATTGTCGTTATTTAGCTGGCCCGGGCTGGGCTCTAACCCGCCAACCTAAGCGTATGTGGCTGGTGCCATAACCACTGTGCTACAGGCGCTGAGCCCTTTTTTTTTTTTGAGACAAGAGTTTCACTGTCACCCTGGGTAGAGTGTCATGCTATCATAACTCACAGCAACCTCAGATTCTTGAGTTAAAATGATCCTCCTGCTTCAGCCTCCAGAGTAGTTGGGATTACAGGTGCCCACCACAGCTCCCGGATAGGTTTTTTATTTTAGTAGAGACAGGGTCTCTATTGCTCAGTCTGGTCTCAAACTCCTGAGTTCAGGCGATTCACCCACCTTGGCCTCCCAGAGTGCTGGGATTATAGGTGTTGAGCCACCACCCAACCTAGAAAGATCTTTATAGCATGTGATATTCAGTTAGGGTCTGGTGTCCTGTTTGCTTCATAAATGCCTTTTTGCAGTTGATTTATTCAATTCAGGGTCCAGTCAAAGTTCACACTTATCAGGGGTCAGTGCTAGTTTCTGAACTCACGTTAAAATTCTCAGGTGAGAGATGGGCCTAAGACCAGACATTAAAGTGTCAGGATGTCGAGTATTGGTGACAATAGCCTTAGTCCTCAAGGGTGAAGAATGCTTGATACCCTTCTAGGACAGGACCGCTTCTGTCATAACAGACACCTGGTGACGTTGCCGTCGTTTGCAGTTGCCACAGCAGGCAAGGGCTTGCTCTTACTGGCAATCCTGGTCGGAAGCTCCCAAGGAGGGGTCAGGAGGATGTGGCTTCTCCTTCAGTGGCCTCAGGGGAGTGTTCCCCCTCTCACAGCCTGCAGGGGTTTCCCAGGTCCAGGACGCCACTCTAAGGCTTCTGCGTCTGGTCTGTACCTTCAGGAATGGGCACCACAGACCATGTCATCGTTCTGGCCTCCACCAATCGAGCTGACATTTTGGACAATGCTCTGATGCGGCCAGGCCGGCTTGACCGGCATGTCTTCATTGATCTTCCCACGCTGCAGGTCAGAGTCCGGGCAGGGAGTGGCCCCCCCTTACCCTAGGTGTGAAGGTCAGGTCCTGCCAGGTATTGTGGGTGACTTCTGCTGCAGGCTAATTTGGTTCAGCCCAGCCACTTTCTGGAACTCACTGCTGCTCTGCTGGCCAGCTGCCTGCAGATGTCACTGCTTGCCCACTGATGCTATTCCTTTCAGCTTTTACCATTTGGGGTTGAATGTGCTGGTCTTGGTAGAGAATAAATAAATATATATTTATTTATTTATTTATTCTAAAGTTTGTTTTTTTCTTGGTTGAGTTTTTTTTTTTTTTTCAGAGACAGAGTCTCACTTTATCACCCTAAATAGAATGCCGTGGCATCACACAGCTCACAGCAACCTCCAACTCCTGGGCTTAGGCGATTCTCTCGCCTCAGCCTCCTGAGTAGCTGGACTACAGGTGCCCGCCACAATACCCAGCTATTTTTTTCTTGTTGTTGTAGTTTGGCCGGGGCCAGGTTTGAACCCACCACCTTTGGTATATGGGGCCGGTGCCCTACTCACTGAGCCATAGGCGCCACCCATCTTGGTTGAGTTTTATAACAAATTCTTTGAAACCAAATCCAGGAGGAAAAATGGTAGGAAATCCCTTAATTCCTATGTGCCGTCTCCCTTCTGTCTGGAACTAAAGACAGCCTCAGAATTCTCGTCCTACTGGCTGTGGGACTGTGGGCTGTGCCAGTGAGGGTGGGAGTCCTGTGGCTAGGCCCTCACCCTATGTCCTTCTCTGCCCCAGGGCTCAGACTTGACTGCCCACCTCCTGGCCGATGGGTCACTCACTGTGGACCTGAGTGAGCAGGTCTCAGCAGGTGGAGGGAGGTGTGGAGCGAGGGCCCAGGGGGTGGCCTGCTGTGCAGTGTGTCCCTGTCCTGTGGAGCGTGAGTGCAGTGCAGGAGCCAGAGCTGTCTTGCTGACCACCTGGAAAACATCTTGTGGCAGGACCTAGAATGTGCCACATGCCTGGGAAGAGACTTGCAAAGAGACCCTGGCTATGTGTGATGTGCTTTGTTTCCATTTTATTTATTATTTTTCTGTTCATTTTAATTTTTAAAATGCTGCTTGCTGCTTATTGAGGTGGTTTCCCATATCACTGGTTGTGGCTAATTGTGAGAAACTCTTGTCTAGGAACTCACAGTTCTGTCCTGCCTCCCTGTGGGTCTTATCTACAGTAGGCGGGTGGGGTGCACCCTCTCTTCACACAGACGGGGCTGCTATGCCTTCAGCATTAGCCACACAGGAGACCGACCTCATGTCTGCTCCCTTGTCTGTGGCAGGAGAGGCGGGAGATCTTTGAGCAGCACTTGAAGAGCCTGAAGCTGACCCAGGCCAGCACCTTCTACTCCCAGCGCCTGGCGGAGCTAACGCCAGGGTTCAGTGGTATGTCCTCAACTACACTTGGGCACCAGGCCCTCCTGGTAGGAGTGCACCCTGGTTAATTCAAGCTAGGGGGCCTAGACTGCTCATGAGACTGAAAGACAGAAGGCTAGCACGTCACTGCTGCTTCCTCGTGTGTAGAAGTCCACAAGGCAGCTCTGTGGCATAGTGATGTCCCCACCACTGAGGTCCCCCCGGGGGTGCTGCTTTCCCGGCGTGTGTGCCCTCTGCCCAATTCCTAGGGGACATCACTCAGGGCCTGCCCCCTTCACCGGGGTCTTACACCCCACATGGCTGCTGAAGCCTCTCCCCACTACCCCATCCCTGAGAGTCCTGGCCTTCAGTCACCAATAAGGGCATTTCTGTACAGCTCTCATTTTAAAGGTTAATGTAAATAAAAAGTCCCATTTACTATGATAACATACCTTCCTTTCTTTCTTTTCTTTTCTTTTTTTTTTTTTTTATGTAGAGACAGTCTCACTTTATCACCCTGAGTAGAGTGCTGTGGTGTCACACAGCTCACAGCAACCTCCAGTTCCTGGGCTTAGGTGATTCTCTTGCCTCAGCCTCCGAAGTAGCTGGGACTACAGGCACCCACCACAATACCCGGCTATTTTTGTTGTTGTTGTTGCAGTTTGGCCAGGGCTGAGTTTGAACCCACCACCCTCGGTATAGGGGCTGCCGCCCTACTCACTGAGCCAGAGGTGCCACCCCCTTTTGATTATTTTTTAGTATCTTTAACTAGAATCTTGTGGATTCTAGAGACCCTTTAATCTATTATCCATTAATGCTCATATGGAATACAACGTGGATCAAAGTCCAGGAGGGACCTCGGGGTATATGGTGTGGAGCGTGTGGCGTGGTGCCTGTCAGAGCCACTCCCAGGAAGGAGATGCACCTCGCTAGCTTGTGTCTTTGACATGGCTTCAGTTTGACACAGCACAAGGAGAGGCTGCTTACCAATCTCTGCTTCCTAATGAAACTTTTTTTTCTTTTTGAAACAGCTCCTCACTCTTCTGCGCAGGCCAGCCCCAAACTGCTGCCTCAAGCCATCCTCCCACCTCAGCCTCTCAAGTCACTAGGACTATAGGCATGCCCTAACACATCCACCTAATTGTATAATTTTTAGAGAGATGGGGTTAGCTCAGTCTGGTCTTAAACTCCTGAGCTCTGACTCAGTGGCGCCTGTGGCTCAACGGGCTAAGGTGCCAGCCACGTACACCTGAGCTGGCAGGTTTGAATCCAACCCAGGCCGCCAAACAACAATGACAGCTGCAACCAAAAAATGTCTGGGCGTTGTGGCAGGCGCCTATAGTCCCAGCTACTTGGGAGGTGGAGGCAAGAGACTCGCTTGAGCCCAGGAATTGGAGGTTGCTATGAGCTGTGATGCCACAGCACTCTATCCAGGGTGACAGCTTGAGGCTCTGTCTCAAAAAAAAAAAAAAAAAAAAAA
>CAUYON010152395.1:0-13445 GCA_963573935.1 Arctocebus calabarensis | reverse complement strand
GATCAAGGAAATGCCATGAAGGATATCTGTAACAGTATGATCAAAATATTTCTGAATGTATATGAATCGTGCCCTGTGATTGCACCAATGTACATAATTATGATTCAATAAAATTATTAAAAAAAAAAAAAAAAGAAAAGTAAGCCTAGTGCAATCTGCATTTGAATTTGTTGAATGCATTGTTTAAGTACTGAGAAATAACTGTGGAAGGCATGTGTTCACTTGAAAAACTTTGTACTAGACAGGAACGGAAGTTTTCCATTTGCCCCTATTGATTTAATTCTGAAGTTCTCTACCTGCTCTGTGACCAGATGAACTGTCACTAGGGTCTGTTGCACTGTGGCCTCCGGGGGTGGGGGGCGAACGGCGAGAAATGTAGACAAGAAATGAGAATTAGTAAGAAAAGCAAGATCAAATAAATTATTCCCTTGACTCATCTGTAAAGAATTTCTGCAAAATGAGTGCTTTTGTCTGCAAAGTGAGTAGCCTTGGCTCAGCCTCCTCTCCACGGGTTGAAGTAACCTGTGCCCTCCAATGCCCCATTCAGCCCTGAGATGGCAAAGGTGCCCACACTCCTGTGATGCTGCGCTATCCACTGAGATTTGTCTATAGTTTGCATTCTGGGGGTGGGGGGAAGGGATGAGAGAAAGACAGGGAGATCCAGAACAAAACGAGAGACAATGAGACGTGGAGAAATCAGAAGTCAGAGCTCTGGTCTTCACACCTGCAGACAGCAGAGCTAAGGGCTCACATGAGGTTGACTTCGAAAACAAGAACATCTGATCAGAACAAGAGGGGTGCAAATGGGCACATCACAAACACATAATCTTCCTGCTTTCCCACCTCAGGTTCTTTATTTTATCAATTTCTGTCAATGTCAGAATTCTTTATTCAAATTGTAAGAACATATTTCTGCAATTTGAACTGTATCATAAAGCATCTTAGTAACATCCTAGTATTTAAGTTACTATTGATAAATTCAATTCCCACTGAATTACATGTCCTAAATATAATTTCAGCGGTATCATAAATATGTGTCTTTCTAAAGATGTAACCCCCAGACTATGGGAAGTTCACATATGAATTAAATAGAAAGGCTAAAGGTGCAAAGTGCTGTCATCAAACCACACTGGCCAAGAGGACTCGGAGGAACACTAGGGTGGCCTGGGTGGCCCCAGTTCTCCCCGTTTTCCTGCTTGCATTTCTCAAGAGTTCTAATTCCACTGGGTATAGGGATTGACTCCTCTTCATGATAGTTTATTTCTTCGTAAAGTGGGGTTTTAGCTTGGGGGCTCTTTCTGAGGGGCAGACCTTCTTTTGTTGCTGTTGTTCCTGTCTGCAGTGTTTCCATGTGCTTTGGCAATGGGACGGTTCCTGCAAACCCATTTCTCATATCATAGAAATGTAAAGGAAGTCACAAAAGCAGCATTAAAAAAAGACCAAATATACAAAAAAAAAAAAGACATAGGCGCTAATATGTCACATTAATTAATTAGATAACAAAAATATGTCTAAAAAAAGAATCCAATATGGTTCAAAAGTGGAAAAGGTGATAATTAAAATAAATAATAATTTTAAAATTCATAGAATTATATACTAGATCTAAAATAATCATCCATGTAATGTATCATAGGAATTTTTAATGGTGGAAAGTATGGAAGAAATGTTGGAAATCCTGAGGATATAATGATAAACTCTAGATGAAAATGGAAGGTACAAACAATATTCTGAGAAATAAGATTGAATGTCTTCTAGGTTTATAAAGAAAATACTAAATACTTGCATTGTCTGTATACCAAGCCTCAGACACTACAAAAATCCAATCCTTTCCCATATATATTACAGGAAGGACGCAGAAAATTACATTTAACAAATAAAGGAACTTCTTGATTGCAAGAATAGATGTTTGAAGACAGGTAATTAACATATTTGAACCGCTGAGGGAAAATCTAGCTCTCATTACACTTCTGTATTCATTTAGATTATCAGACAACAATAAAGAAAAAAGAACTTATAGATTATGTTTGTAATTTCATATGGAAAAAATTGCCAAGGTCACAGAAGAAAGAAAATCACGTGAACAACAACAACAAAAAAAATAAGCCAAGGAATTATTAAGTATATTACCTAATGTATTAAACATGTGCTGAAAATGATGTTGATTAAGCTAAGAGAATTTAAAAATTAGGTCAGATACAACATAAAATACAAATTTAATACAAAAATAACAAAGGAAAAATATGAGATAAAAAATTTAATGGTCCTTGTATTGTTCAGAAGGTGATAAGAATATTGATTAACTTCCATTTTATCATGGCAAAGTAGGCACATCCATAATTTATAAGGGACAAAAAGAATTAAAGTACAGTGCATTTAAAGAGTGGAATAATAGAGAAAATAATGCATTTAGAAGAATGTAAGACAGGAAAAAATACCCAACAAAATGGTACACATACAAAAAAATTATATGACAACCACAAAAGACTTAGAAAAGTTTGTCTGACAAAGCTGAAATAGCAGTGAATTTAAAAGCAGAAATTAATATTGCATGATGCTGTTATCTTCTCTAGTCCTGCCAAGCATACAGAGGATACGGGTTTGGAATTTGGATAGTTAAGGTACTTTAGAGTTAGGTTTTACCATACTTGACATTGGCACTGACTTTGCCATACAAGTCATTGAAGTTTACTATAGAAATGGAGTTGTTGTGACTATGATGGAATTTAAACAAAGATAGGAGTAAAGCCTGGGTGATGCTGATCAACAGAGGAAGGCAAGTTCTAGGGCCCAGGAAAAGGAATTTTAATGTGGTGAGTAAGTAGGATACACTTAGGATGGAAATAAGAGTGAAATTAAGTAGTAAGGTTTTTGAATTTAAAATACTAGATGTTGTAAATGATGATAAAAATTCAGCAATAGCTAAGGAAATCGAAGAATAACATTGAATTCAGAAATAAATGAAAAGGCTGGCACATAGGGATACTTATCTGTATGAAGGTTCAAATTCACTCAGGTGGATACCAACTATTGGCTAGTGAAGAAGATTGTATTTTTAGGTGGTGAACTGACTGTTAGATTAGAACATCTAGCCAAGATATCACTAAAGAAAAATGAAGTCTGTCAGACAGGTGCCATGAATCTTTCATGTCACCATTGGAAGCTATTGAAGCTTGACGTATACACAATATTTGTTTAGAAAAGGTTGTTCCGGCTTTGATTGGGAGAAAATGCAGAGTGGCTGCTGCAGTATTGTGAACATTTGGAGGAGTCTGTTAAGCACACTTAGGAAGCAATGACTGCCAAATAATCTTCACTGAGTTAATTGGTGAAGTGTTGAGTCTAATCGATAAAAAGTTGTGATGTATTTTCTGTTTGTGGATTATCTCAAAATGCAGCACCACACTATGCTCTTTCTATGGGTTAAAACTAATCTGTTCTGTTGACTTCAGGCTAGAGCATCAGCTGGTGGGACTGGAAAATAACCAAACAGCAAGATTAGTTGGGGCTCTCCTAATTTGGAGGCAGTAATAAAAGCATAGAACTTTTCTGAGTTCAGTGGATTAAAAATGTAAATCTCTCTCCAAATATGTAACTCAATAACCTGTTTTTTTTACAGATTTTTATGGGTATATATCTCATATATGCATAATTTGATATATGTTGCTTGTTACGCTGATCATTTCTCCTCACCTCACGTTGCATGGATCTAACCCTTGGCATGCAGAATCTGTAAGGCATGTCACAAATCTTTTAAATAGTTCATTCATGGAGCACAACACAACATGAATAAAGCATAGGAGTGTTTTTATACCCCAAATTACTCTGTACCGCTGATATTTAAGACATGAATACATAACTTTTCCTTTCTCTACTAAACCATGGGCTTCCTATTACATGTACTTATGCTTCCATAACTATTTAATTCAACAAGGTTTAATGTTTTAAAAGACATAAAAGCCTCACACTTGATCTGTACAGGAAAAAGAAACTTGTCCGTATTGATATGTAAGACCTACCTTGCACATGAATTCTCTGGTAGTAGAATTTCAATGGTGGTAGATGCAGTGAAATCAATAGAGTGCAGGAAAAAAAAAAAAAGATTTAACAACCATCACTGGGTAGCTTCATCTGTGGTTCTCCAGTGTAAAAAAGGATGACTGAACCTCGCAGTTCTGTGAATTTTTATAGAACATATAAAACCTTTGTATACACAGAGTACACTAAAATGAATTATCTTTTACAAGGAAAAGAGATGCCAACCAGGTATTTTAAGATTCTGCTGCTGTTTGGAGAAATTGTGAAACAAGCAAAACAAAACTTTCCTGGGGTTTTGCAACAGCACTCTGTGAACTAATTTGTAAATATGTCTGCACCGTTTTTGCAAGCTTGCATTGCTTTATATACATGAAGTAGACTTTAAAATCCTATGGGACAAAATTTACTGTACTTTGCTGCTCCTGACAAGACTTGGAAAAGCAGGAGAGGAATTCCGCATCTGTTTTCAGCTCACTGAAACCTTTTACGTTAAGGCAAAGACTGAAAACATGTTTAACCACAAGCAATCAAGCACAGGCCTTATTTCCTATGTTTCCTCAACTGTACAATGAACTAGTCTCATGAAAAATGGCTAAAGAAATTATATTTTGTCCTATTGCTAGGGTAAAATAAATACATTTGTGTGCGACTGACATATAATTGCCATTAAAATAATTTTTAGGAGTTTGAAGAAAATATTGTGAAAAGCTCTTGTTTGCATATATGTTCTGAAATGTTTTTTCTTACATACTGTGATGGTAAGTTCTACCCGTTTTCACTTATTTCCACTGTATGCAGTGTTCTTTTTGACAAGTTAGTCTTCATTCTTACATTTAAATGTCTTCTTGCTGAATGAATGTGTTCTATGGGGAGAAAACTCTTTGAAGTGGCTGGTTCTGCCGGGCCTTGCACAAACGTGAAATCTAGAAAACATTGTGAGTCTACCCTCTGTTTATTCTTTTTTTCTTTTTTTTAACTGTACTTAACACGCCTCAATTTTATTTTATTTTTTTTAATTGGATCATAGCTGTGTACTGGGAGCATCTCACAAACTTTCTAGTGAACAAAAGGTGCCTATGCTTTTTCTAAAAAGTAGATAAAACATAAATATTGCTCTTCTATATTTCTTCTGCCTATATTTAGTAATTAATTTACTTTATGATAAAGTTCTAATGAAAAGTAAATTGTTTCAGCATATTCTGCTTTTATTTTTTTCTCTTTGTGTAAACTTGTTAATAACAAGCCCATCACTAATATCCAGTGTAAAGTTTAACATGGTTTGACAGTAAATAAATGTGGATTTTTTTCAAGTAAAACAAACAAACCAACCAAACAAACAAACATTACTAGGAAATGGTAGAAACGTGTATCTTAAAGGATGATTTAGACTTGACCTTCTGACCCAGTGCCCTGTGAAGGCACACGACTGACAAAATAAACATGTAATTGAGGAGGTTAGAAAACTAGGGAATAACTTCAAAATCTATTTTCCACTGACAGGAAAGGATGGTGGCTCGAAGTGTAACATACAACTCTGAGGCTTATATATGAAAATTCATAGCAGTAAACGGCTATCCTAGAATCATCGTGAAGAATATTGAAGCCCCATTTAAAATTGTGTTAGAGCCAATAAAAAAGTGGGCAGGTTGATATTTTGCAAATATATTAGATTTGTGTAAGGAAAGTAATATCTGAAAGGAAAAAAAAAAAAACTCCTCTCAGAACAACTATATGTCTGATGAGTCTCTTAGGCTCCACTGCCTCCCCCTGAAATGGAAAGAGGGACCAAAGTTAGGAAAATACCAGAAGCACAATGAAGAGACACTTGCAAACCTTGAAAACATGACTGGCAATGCACTGTATTTCCAAAAATAGAAAATCATTAAGTGTATTGAGTGTCATGAGATTTCTTTGCTATTTATATTTATTAAATCATTAGTGTTATGCTCAAATCCAAAAGATGATTCAGAGATTATTTTTTTCTTCAAATATAACCACCAAATAAAATAAATAAAAAGAAGATAGCACAAAAATAAAAATGGAAAGATAATAATTGAGTATAACCCTGAAGAAAAAAGGTAGAATAATAGAGTATATTGTTTTTTAAAAAGCTGTATATACAATAATTAGAAAAATTAACCAGTGATGGAATACATAATTTGGAAACTGGAAAAGCCCAGAATATGGTGAAATTTAAATTTTGTCACCATTTGAATTATGTATTTTCATGTTTCAATTGAAAATGAAATTAACATTGCACGTATAAATTTGTCAATTAGTAAATTCATCACTAAAAATATTTCTAAAAACCTCTAGGAGGGACAATAAAAGTGTTTAGAAAGCTTGAATATCAGTTAGGTTCAAGTACATTTCATTTCTTCCTGTGGACAGAGGCTAATATTGGGAGAAAGGTAAGTGGCCTGAGTTGCTAGTCTTTACTTATGGGCGGAGATGCATTGTTGTAACTTTCTTGCAAGAAAATTAATATTACATGATATGGAAGAATTGTCATAGCCAGAATATACAGCTGAATTTTTGGTCACATGTGACATTTCATGAAATGAATTTGCCAAAGGAAAGGTATTTTGTCAACCAAAAATATATTAGCTTATGTATGTGTATGTGTGTGTACATATGTGTGTGTGCATGTGTGTGTGGTGTGTGTACATGTGTGCATGTGTGTGTGTAAGTGCTGTGGTGATCTCCAACTACTTCTTTTTAATCAATTAGATGTTTTTCTGTCTGACTTTGTACTTCATTAATGTTGTTGGAGGTTCATGAAGAGTTAAAACAAATCTAATTACCTGCCCAACATATTTTATAACACATGAGTGACAAATGCATACCAAAAGCTTATTTGAAACAAATATTGTATTTGGAGGCAAAATATTTGAATGTTTTATTATAGTGGTCTGACAAATATTGAGTATTTAAAGGCAGATTTATTCAGTAGAGTAAATTAAAAGTGGAATTTGAAACCGCAGATGCTCAGAGAGGGATCAGCGTGCAATCTTCTACTGTCAAAAGCCTGGTTGAACACGTTAGCACGCAGTCGTCTTGGGAGAATCAGTTTCCTCAACACAGGTGCACAACAGAAGCATTACCAGGACCCTGGAAAAGGACATTGGTCAGTATTTTCCAGTTTCATCTTCAGCTTGTTCACCACATACAAATGCCATATCATTCTCAGCAGTGAACTTCGTAATAATATAAATGTAATGTTTTAAAATACTTTGGCTTTCCTCATCACAGGTTTTAATAAAAGCATAAAAGCCATAATAATTTTATAGCCTCAAGGTAGAACAATTAAAAAGTGTCATGCTTTGCTGAGAAGCTAGGAATGCTCTTTGATCAAGTTAGAGGTTAAATTTGAAGGAGGGTAGATATTTAATAAACTGTAACACCATCATTTTAATCAAGTAGTTGATTCTTGTAAAGATTGAAGGATAGGTTGTAAAAGTCTCCTGACTGTAATGTTTTCCTATTTTACAAGTATTTTCTAATGGAAATGAATAGCCTCTTTATGCCATAGAGTAATTGTTTGTACCCTCATATAAATTTTATAAAGATAAGGGTGTTGGCTCTACAACTAGAAGCTTGTTCTTGAATTCTACATGTTTCAACTGCTGTGATCACTGCCCGTAAAATCACTGGTAAGTTCAGCAACCTTCCTGTGCTTCGGATTCCTTACCCCCAAAACGGAGGATTAAAATACACTTCAAAGGAGTTAATAATTACTTCACACAAGCCTAGAACAAGAAGCATTAGCGATTTTTACATTGTTCATCTGTTATTACTGTTTGGTAGTCAGGAAAACTAAAAGAAACTATGGTTATAAAATATTTGCTATCACAAATTGTTTTTGGAAAACTAATCTGTTTTAAAGAATATTGATACTTCATTTGTTCATAGCCAAAATTCTCTTTTATCAAAGGAAAGAAAGAAAAATGAGCAAAGATAAAATTTAGAAAATAATAGAAACATGTAACATGTATACTTCATTTAAGTGGTGAAATTCACTTTGCAGTCAGTTCACTGTTTAATTCAGCTTCCCAGACAGTGTGTTATAAACACATCTCTAGTTTTCAGGGATAGAGCTCAGGAAGCACCAATATCTAAATAAGTGCATACTAAAAAAAAAAAAAAAGAAAAAGAAAAGTGTTTTCCATATAAACAGAGGCTTATCTAACACTTTCAAATTTCCATACTAAGATGAACAGGTTGAAGAAGTTGATGGCATGCATAGTACAAGTATTAACTGGAGCCACCAGCTCTGTATCTGTGAAATTCTTTGAATTTGACAATACCACCTTTTCCCTGATCCTTGCTTCTGTGTATTTCCCAGTAAACTCTACTCTGTTTCCTTCTGATAAAGCTGCAAATTGTAGCTGTTTACTCAACGATTTTGACATCACCTGACTCTCAGAAACCACAGAATGCAATCTCAGAGAAGGTAATTCAAGTGCGCATTATTTCAAGGCAAAAAAGATGGAGTTACATTTTATATGCATTTTCTGTAGTTCACGATCTCTGCAGTTAGACTGAACTGAGCAAAAATACACATCATTCTGCACTTGTCTTGTAGAGTTTAATGTTTTTAAGATATTTCTATATTGGTCACTCCCTAGCAATTCAAATATTTGCCCCTATTTTAAAAAATATATTTCTTATTTTAAGTTATTTTATCATAAAGTGGCATACTTTATTTCCTACACTGGTAACTGGCTACATAATGTGTAAAACACACTTGGTTGACCCAGAGTACTATTAAATGCATCTATCAAGACCGAATAATATATGTTCGTTAGAAGCAGCAAATTCTTCCACTAAAAACAATGACAATAACAAAAATTTTTCTGCTTAGAGATCTACATCAACAAAATCATGCTTCAACTTCTCAAGGGAAAAATTCATGCATACATGTGTACGTACTCTGGCATATCTCTTTTACCTGGAGAAAAATTCTAACAAAGAAACAAATTTTTTCTTATAATAGCATAATCGAATTGCAACCAATTAGCAACAGACCTACTTTTTATCAGTACATAGCAGACACTTTTGTTTCAATGTGTCTAAAGCATTTTGCCTACTCAGTGCAATAAACTTTCAGGTTCATGTCCTATTAGTACTGAAAGATTTCACAAATAAAACTCAACTGTATTATTTTATAGAATGTGCATGTCTTTGCATGTGAGCCTGTGTGTGTGTTTGTATGTGTATGTGTGTGTGTTTTATGGGACGGGATAACCTTCCACACAAATAGTTTCATAAAGCCAAACTTCACCTTCTACTACTACCCTATTCTTTGTGATTGTTTTCGTGGTCTCATTTCAAAAGACATTTTTCCAAAGAACCAAGCCTCACACCAGTTTTACGGAAATTGATCACATTTAGGAAAGCGCTCCATTATCCTTTATTAAAGCAAGTTTTTATTACATCATCCTAATTAATTAATGTGTTCATTAATTTGTTCTAATTGTGGAATATGGATATAGAAATAAAGCAGAGATCCCAATTGCATTTCGTACATAGAGAGTAAAGAGCTATGGCACATTACTCCTGGACTAACAATAAAAACATCCAAGTGTCCTACAAAATAAGTTTTCGTAAGCCCATCACAAAGCGGAGGGTAAAGTTTAACTAAGGAAAGTAAATTCTGTCCAACAGCAAAACAGAATGCATATTAATTCTTTTTGCTATCGTGCAGAATAAAGAGAAAGTTTCCATAGAAGATAATGGAATCGGGTTAGAAAGAGCATAGTAATGAATTCCTAAAGAATGAGTATGGATTAGGGTATCAGATTAAAATCTCTGGGAGCTCTAGATGCAGATGACTTCACTCCCACTAATAAAGTCATCTCTGCATACCGCTGCAAGGTACTGAAAAAAGATATCCTGACCAAGAAAAGGTACTGGAAGGAGGCTCCAGCTGCAGCTTACTTGAATGGCACAAAATTGCCCATTTTCCCAAACCTTCCTCTTTAACAAAGCAAAAGCCTTCACCTTCTTCAGTAGGGGTACTGAAACCTCCCATGATGCCCACGTATGCTGGGAGGGTAACAGCAAACTCACCTGTCCCTAAAGATGTAGAAAACAGCTCCTAAGACCCAGCAAAGATACACTGCTTCTGGGAAAGGGGCTGAGCAGAGGCTCTCTGCCCACAAAGGGGAGTTGGAAAACTTCTGAACTCACGATCGGAGAGCTAAAAGGCAAAGATTTCCTGTCATGGGTGGAGAGCAAGAAACTACTTTTTATCCAAAATCCACCAAAAATGCCTTCTATGGGTGGGGGAAAAGAGATCTATGAGAAAGGAAAGGTAAGGAAGAGAAAGCGAAGCCAAGAGAGCGGGGGAGGTTGGGAGGGGTACCTGAAAGCAGGGGGGGCTTGGCACCGAGCGGAGAGCGCTGTGGCTGCAGACCGGTGCACAGACCGAGGCAGTGAGGGAGGAGAGACCCTCAGGCTGGAGCAGACCCGACTCGGTGACAAAAAAGTGCTCCCAACAGAGAGGGGCCTGACAGGCACAAGACAGAAATGACACAAGCCAATGAGGGCGACCCTCGCGACCCAAGCCGACAAGGGCTAACTGTTCGGGATGCCTGCCCTCACTGGAGGGTTTTCTATCAGTAAACTTGTGCTTGTGAGCTGCCCATTCTCCTAGTCGGTGAGCTCATTCCTTGACTATGGGAGGAACAAACCAGGCAGGGAGAGACAGCTCCAGAAGCAGGAGCTGGGACAGGAAGGCTGGCAGCTCTCCACCTCAGAGGCTCAGAGCCGGCTGGTGCTGCAGTTTGCAAGGTTTCCTGCCAGCTAAGGCAGAACAGGGTCACAAGGAACGCCCAGGGAGGAGCCATCGCCACCAGGAGAATTGGACAGCTGGGGGCCACCTACTGACTATAATGATTAGAACAGTAATCAAAGAGAGGTTGACTACAGTCCTAGACTTCTGTGCTACATATGTCAAGTAAGAAGCCACAACATTGATACGTTTATCAAAGAAAGCTTGTCTCTTAGAAAAGACTGTAGCTTGCCCATCCTGACAGGCTGGGAAGCTTCGCCTCCCCCCGAGGGACCAAAGCAGGAGGAAAGTTGGGGTTGCTTACCTGTATATTCAACAGGATATAGGAGCCATGAATAGTGAAGAAGTGGGGAACCAAACATGTGTGGAAAGCAAAAATGCATATTATAAACGCCCCGTGTTCACTTCGGGGGTGAAAGTTTAACCTTTACATGGATTACAATTAGGCTCTACACCTCAAAAGGTGAAACAGGGCCGTGAAAGCTCTCAGGACACCCTCTCTGGACTGCCCAGAAGCAGCGCACGGGTGGCGATCTCTCATCAAGAGAAAGTTACTGAAATACGCTTCATCCACTCAAAGTTGCAGGTGTCATTTGTGAAACTGTGAAACAGGAAGTGTGGCGGGAGGGTGGTGGCAGTGGGGAGCGTCCGGCTCCGCCACGTCCAGTTACCTACCAGGACCTTAGCTCTTATTTATAATTTGGTATCTAATTGTCACAAAGAGTCTGCTCCATTAGCCTTATGATCTCTATTTTAACAATAACAAACAATGAGAAACATAGCAGCAAAAAGCCCATGATGCGCATTTTTTATCTCACAGTTTTTGTGGGTCAAGAGTCTGGAAATGACTTAATTGGATCATCTTAAAACCTAAAATCGAGGTGTCAGTCCAGGGTAGGAACTCATCCGAAGGCTCAGTCAATGATTTCCTATAAACATGTCCTTACCATATGAACCAGCAATTTCACCCTTAGGTGTTCACCCAAGAGGAAAGAAAACATATGTTCATGCTATGCACGGGCACATCACTGTCCACAGCGGCTTTGAACAGCCAAACTAAAAAAACCCAAATATCCCTAAAGAAATTTTGCTATAGTTGTACAATGGGCTATTAATCGGCAATAAAAATAAATGAATCGTTAATAAATGAACTACCACTGTGACTCTCAAAAATATTAAATAAATCAAAAGAAGCCAGATACAAAAGGTTATATCCTATATGATTTAATACATAAGCTATTTTAGGGAAAGATACAGACTGTAGAAGGGATAAAATAGTAACTATACCAAAGAAACAGGAGTGATGGGAATATTCTGTATCTCAGCTGCGTTGTGATTACACAAATGTACACGGTAGTTAAAATGCATCCCTCTGTACACCTAAAAAGGGTATATGTAATTGTACTGTATTTGATTTATATTTTAGTAAACCTGAATAAAAAAAAACGAGAAAACACATGACATGTTGAGCATTTCTAATGCTGTCTTATTTTACCATTTGTGAAATTAATTCATTTATGATTACTGTGTTACTCATAGTCTAGGGGTACTGGTTAGCTTTTCCTGCCTAATAGATGTTGCATATTTATCAGCTTTAAGGAGCATCGTTTGTTTTAATTTCACCGTTTCTGACTGAGCACCCCTTAGTTGGGTCCTCTGCTTTAGGTTCCCAACAAGACTGCGGTGGAGGATTCAGGGCTGGAAGGCCAACTGGACGAGCTCCGTGTCAGCAGGATTCGGTTCTGGGGTGAGGGTTTAGACAGGGCTCGCCTTGCTCTCTGGCTAGTCTCGGGTGGCGGCCTTTAGTTCCTTACCACGTGGCCCTTCGCACTGTGGGGCTTGTGTTATGGGAGGTTAGGACTGAGTGGCCTTCTACCTCCTTTTTTGCTCTGCTCCATTGGCTATTAGGAACACTCAGGGCCCGGGTCGCCGTCGGGGGATGGTGCCAGGCGGCCGCGTAGACGAGTCCTCTGTGCGCGACTTGGAGCAGCAGGCAAAAAGCGTGAGACCCAGATAATCCATCTCAAGAGGCCTTGGATTTAGCAACTTGGGAAGACAAGCTGAAAAAATCGAAAACTTCGAGAAAAGCAGGAATTGCTCGAGGAATCCTAGAGGACAAGTTTCCCTTCTGCCCAGCGGGACGGTCCGCCGTCCCTGTCCAGCGGGGCTGCCCTGGGGAAGTGGGCCTGGGATGTGCCAACCCCCACACCCCGTAACAAGACCAGTGCGGGCGTCTGGTCCGCCCTGTTGGTCAGACAGGGAGAGCCCTGCGGGGTCGGGGGTGTCACCACCAGCAGCGCCCTGCTCCGGGTGATGCGACCCTGCCGCCCTGGTCATCTCACCCGGGAGCCCTTCTCCTCACGCAGGCGCAGAACCACCCGGGAAACAACGTTCGCGGCAGCCCAGCGGACAGCCCGGGACGAGGCCTGGAGCGCCTTGGTGATGCCGGGTCTCTCTCTCTCTCTCTCTTCCATCTTTTCTTTCTTTCTTTCTTTCTTTCTTTCTTTCTTTCTTTCTTTCTTTCTTTCTTTCTTTCTTTCTTTCTTTCTTTCTTTCTTTCTTTCTTTCTTTCTTTCTTTCTTTCTTTCTTTCGCCTGCATACTCTTTCTTTCTT
>CAUYON010152391.1:0-20669 GCA_963573935.1 Arctocebus calabarensis | reverse complement strand
AAAAGGAATATATTAGTTTGCATTCCCACCAGCAATGTAGAAGTGTTCCCCTTTCTCCGCATCCAAAGCTAATCTATAGCTTTCATATGAAGGCTGAAACCCAGTTATAGCACAAGAAATGGGGAGAGGGGCAAGGGAGGGGAGGGGAGGGGGGAGGATGGGTGGAGGGAGGGTGTTTGGTGGGATCACACTTACGGTGCATCTTACAAAGGTACAAGTGAAAATTACTAAATGTAGAATATAAATGTCTTCATATAGTAATTAAAAGGCCATGAAGACTATGTTAAATAGTTCAATGAAAATATTTCAGATTGTATATAAAATCAGCACATTGTGCCCCATGATTGCACCAATGTACACAATCATGATTTAATTAAAAAAAAAAAGAAAATGTTCTTAGGTAAAGCTGAGCTTCCTCTGGATTCTAGAGCCTCATAATTGTTGAGGGGAAATCCTGGTGGCCATTTGCATAATAGATGTCTTGAGAAGGAATTAACTTTTCTTCCCAGGAAGATAGAATCCCAACAGAATCCAAAAGTATGGGCATGTTACAAAAGAGCCTTGGAAGAGAGGGGCCTCTAAAATTTTGCATTCTACCAGGGATGTAGAAATTGTTTCTACTTACTGGATGGTAATCACTTTAAGTGATTTTTGTTCTATTATTTAATAGTAATCACTTCAAGTGATTTTTACTTTATTATTGCTTCTTTCTGAGTAACCAAGTATATTCTGGTTTCTTTACCCTTCTTCCAGCATGGGCAAAAATTGGATAAAACTTGGAGTACCCTTTTCCTTGTGGTTGCAGTAAGTGAATCATTACCTGTCATGGAATTCCTTCAACCTTCTGTCCAACTTCTATCACTTCATTCCCTTTGGTAAATCATAAGAACCATGACTGTATACATGTTCCCTTTTGAAATCTTTTAATAATATACCAGTTGGAAAAGTTGATGTATTAATCAGAACATTTTGGTTGCAAATGATGAAAAAACAAGTAACCGCAGTTGAAGCAAAAGTGCCTGGTGTCTCAGATATCTCAAGGTCAAGAGTGGAGCTGGGTAACCAATGTCTAGTAGTCCTCTCTCTTCATTTTTTGCCTCTCTGTGTCTTTATTTGTCTATCTCATTTCTTTCTTGCTCTCTAAGCTGGATTACTGTGCTCACGTGGGAAGAAAACATGGTTATTGATGGGAACTATCTGAGTTGTTCATTTACAGTTTTAATCACATGGGAAGAAATAGACTCTCCTTGTTTTGAGCTACCAAGTCCCTGGCAAAAGACCCTAAGAGACCATCTTGGATGAGATGCTCACCCTGGGACCAATCTGCTGGCCAGGATAGGTTTATAGGAGGTGATTGTCCCACATATCTTCCTCCAAGCTAATTAAATGAAGCCAGGGCACATTTTGTGCAAGATTTTTGGTCCAGAGGTTACCATATTGGGGCAGAAGATGGGAAGGGGCAATTGCTAGAAATCAAGAGAGGGATGCAAGTGGCTGTATGGAGACAGAGGAAAAATTGTTACATCGATCTGAAAGAATTAGACCCGTATAGTCAATAAAGTAAATTTCACGTAGCAAACCAAATGACTTCGGTGCTAGGAATATAAAATATTTCCTTTAGGAAAATGAGACATTTAAAAAATATCTAGTTCTTGATTATGACATGGACATAGATGATAAAAAAATTCAGTAAAAAGATCTAGTATTATTAAAACATGAGTATTGCAGTGCTGATAGCAATAAAAATGAAATATCATATCATTCTAATTTGGTTTCCTCTGCCCAGCTACTAAAATGCTCCTTAAATTAAATGTGTATTTAGTTTTATTTGTTGTTATTAATTATGCAAATAAGAAGTGATTAAGCAGTCATACTCTGCAAATATTTTGCTTGGTTTGGTGTTTTTAACTTTGCCACTTACTAGCTATGTGGCCTTGGAATAATTACTGAACTGCCCTGTACCTCAGATTACTTATCTGTAAAGCAGGGATAATAATTGTGATTTCTTTAAAGGATTGTTGTGGGTATAAAATTAGTTAATAGAAGTCAAGTGCTTTGAATAGTGCCTAGCATGAAGTCAGTATTCAATAAATGTTAGCTATTATTAGTAGTATATTCTTTAAGTATTATGCCTTTCTTTAAGGTTATAAATAAATGGTAAAAAATGGACTTTCTTAAATACCTTTTAAAATGTCATTGAAATACTCACCTAAAATAGGTTTCCTTTTTTTTTTTTTTGCGACAGAGCCTCAAGCTGTCACCCTGGGTAGAGTGCCGTGGCATCACAGCTCACAGCAACCTCCAATTCATGGGCTCAAGTGAGTCCCCTGCCTCTGCCTCCCAAGTAGCTGGGACTACAGGCATCCACCACAATGCCCGGCCATTTTTTGGTTGCAGCCACCATTGTTGTTTGGCGGGTCCGGGCTGGATTCGAACCCGTGAGCTCAGGTGTACGTGGCTGGCGCCTTAGCCCATTGAGCCACAGGCGCCGAGCCTAAAATCGGTTTCTTATGAAATTTCTTAAAAGTTCCACCTCACATAAAAATACAAAGTAGAGGTTACTAGTCATGTTTGAAGAATATGAGCCATATTTTGCCCTAGGTATTCATTACATTTTTTCCCAAATGTTTTATCTCAAAGATGTTCCAGCATTCTCTTCTTCCAGGGACATGGTAGGATTTTATTTATCACCTCTTGGAAGAAAAAGGTAGCCACGTGACCTGCTTTGGCCAATGATTTGTAATCTTTCTGAGTAGAAACTTTGAGTCTGAGTGTGTTTTCCCACATTCTTTTATCTTCTCCCATGATACCTGGCAACTTCAAGGTGAAGGCTTCTCCAGGAGCCTGAATCTCTGTTTTACAACTCAACAATGGGTGTGTAACATGATCAACAAAGACATTTTTGTAGCTTTAAATTTCAAATATTTTTCTGTTTTTGATCCCAGTGGAACTACAGGCCTTCACGCAAGGCCTGTGCAAAGGAGGGTCTCTTCAGGCATTGATGTGGCTGGGCCAGTTCTTCTTTGGGTACGTTTCACACAAGAATGAACATCTGTATAATTAGGGTACCGATTTCTAAGAACATCACAGAACTAAGAGCAAACGTTGGAAAGCTGAATAAAAACACCCACAATTTTGTGCAATAATGCTGTTATTATTTAAAACTCTGGCATCAGTTCAAAATGTATATTAAAGTAATAAATTTCTAACCCATCCTCACAAAAGCAGAGCTCATTTTTAAGTCTGTGTAAGTCTGTGTTTTCTTGGTAAGGCCCAAATACTTATCATTCCACAACTTCCAGATACTAGCTTTGATAAACTATCTTTCATTATTCTGTCTAATTTTAACTCTCCATTTCATCCATCTCTTTCTCTGCCCCCAATTTATGAGAGCTGATTTTCTCTATCCATAAATTCTTTCAAATTAAGTCATTATATACATATATATATATTTTCCACTCATCTTAAAACTTAAACACAGTTTATTTGACCCTTTCAAATAGCATGTCCTGTAATTTCTGGGCAAGGAATGAGTGAGTATAGAGTTGAACCCAGAATCAGATTCAAACTTGTGGAGGTATAGTTTTTTTTGTAGACAGAGTTTTGCCATACCACTTCCTTCTCCTCCAGTGATCAACAAAATCTTCTGAATTTTTTCCCTTAGAAATGTCTCTTAAATAACTCACCCTTTCTGCACCCCTTGGTCTGTACCATAGTTCAGGTTCTCCTCATATGTTGCTTGTAAATTTCAAGCTTCCCTACTGGTCTTCCTGGCTCTGTTCTCTTATCTACCATCAGAATTACCATTGTAGAAACCAAATTCTAGAAGCTCATTCTCCCGTCAGGGAATTAAATCAATGCTTTAGCATTTACAGTCCCTCTTCCAGCTTATCTTTTCTCCCCTACCACATACAATTCTCCAATGACATATTTTCACCATTTGCTGCAAATGCCACAGCTCTTCATGACCCCAAGACTCTAGCCATTTTGATTTCCTTGATCTAAAATATTGTTCTCTTCTACCCTGTGCTAGTTGATGAGAGCTGCAATAACAAATATTGCAGATGGGGAAGCTCAAACAACAGAGATTTGTTTTCTCTTAGTTCTAGAAGCTGGAAGTCTAAGATGAAGGTGCTGGCACAGTTGGTTTCCTCTGAGGCCTCTTCCCTAGGCTTGCAGATGGCTGCCCTCTTCATAAGATTGTCCCTCTGTGCCCCTGCACCCTGGTGTCTCTCTGTGTGTCTTAATCTTCTCTTCGTATTCAGACACCAGTCAGATGGGATTAGGGTCCACATTTTATCTTAATCACCTCTTTATTGGCCCTATCGCCAAATATAGTCGCATTTTGAGGTACTGGGAGTTAGGGCTTCAGCATATGAATTTGGCAGGGGAACATGATTCAGTCTATAACATATTCTACTTTGCAACTGTTTATCTTTGAATATCCACCTTGCTGGGGAGCTTTCCTTTGCTCCCGTAGTCATTACCTCAGGCCGCCCAATGCCTCTGATACTTGCCTCAGTCGTCATTGTAACTGCACAGTATTGTAATCATTGGTGTCATACGTTGGGAAACTTTTTCTTAAAGGGACAGAGAGTAAATACTTTAGGCTTTGCAAATCAAACAGTCACTGTCACAATACTCAACTGTGCCATTTTAGCTAGGGGTGTGCAGAGAGCTGTACATATGCTCAGGTGTCAGTCCTTGGCGGGCATTATAAGCCCCCAGGAGGAGAATTCTTCTTTGAATTGTACTCTGAGTTTAAGGATGGTAAGCTGTATGAGAACATTTTATTTCATTATATATATATTCACTTCTCAGAAAAATCTAGTGTGGTATAGGGAATAACAGCATGAACACATTTTGCCCCAGATGCCATTTGAACTGGGTATTAATAGCAACTCTACTAGCTAGGAGATCTAGGGCAGGTCACTTAATCTCCTGGGACAATAAGTAGCTGGACAGAAAGTATTTTCAATGCAAGGCCAATTGGTACTGAGGCAGGACAATTACGTGTGAGACCACCCTACATATTTCACAAAATTTAAAATCTCTGGCCTCTGACCAGTAGCATCTCCTGGTCTTTATGACAACCAAAATATCCACAAGTATTTCCAAAGAGTATAGTTTTGGACTCCCTCCATAATCTATAAAATCTCTTCAAATACCAGAACTCTATGACTCATGTAATTTTTTTGATAGCTACATGCACGGTAAATGCCTCTATATCTGAAATCTAAGCTAATCAGGAAGCTCAGACAACCAGTTTTCTTTTGTATGTTTTTGGGGAGTAGGCTGTATATTCTGACTTTATCTTTCTATTTTGAGAAGATGAATGATAAGAGAATAACGTACGTTACTTCTGAAATGTTGTGTGGGAGGAGCATCATTGGGTTACCTCAGATTTAACCCAATCTGTGGTCCTTCTGCATCTTCCAAAATGGTAGCCACTAGGTAGGGGTGGCTTTTAAAATTAAAATTAACTAAAATTAAAAATTCAATGTCCCAGTCATATTAGTCCTATTTTGCTACACATTTGCCTGCACATGTGGCTAATTGTTACCATGTTGGAGAGTGCTAATATACGACACCTTCCTCAATATAAATGCTTTATTAATGCTGTCTCTACCCTTCTAGTCTAACCATTTCTAGCTGATTCAAGCCCTTTCATGCAACATCTTATTTTTTGTTTTTTTCTTAAATCATAGCTGTGTACATTAATGCAATTATGGGGTACAAGGTGCTAGTTTTATATATGCAACATTTTATTTTAACTCAGTTCATTTTTAATCTTGAGAATGTCATTATAGTCTAATTATTTAACAATCCAGACAATTAGTTCAAAACCTTTCAGAAAGGCTGAGAGTTTACTGTAATTTGCAAAATATGCATTTGGCAATTAAGATATTTTAAATTTTTATGTGGATGATTAGAATCAAGATGAATGGACAGCCGGATTTTTAGATAGGAGAGGCCTAGTAAAGCGCTACTTCTCTGCTTCTAGGAGTCTTATAATCACAGGCTTTTCCACAGTCATCCCTTCTTACCCAAGTCTGGAGCCATTAGAGACCGAAAAATTTACTCTCAAATCTTCTGACTATGTGAGTTCACTGGCTAAAGAAGGCCGGCTTACTGCCTAATATTAGGATTTAAAAGTTTATGTCTGGCAGAACCCCTCTCACTTGTTTTGCTGCCCTGGTCGTTTACATGTCTGCATCCTGCCCCCAAAGGCAGCCCTAGACCTTGAAATCTCAGAGGGGATGAGGCAAGTGTGAGATCACAGGTAGGCTGATGAGTCCCTCATGATCACATGTGCTATGTTTTAATTAGTGGAGCTTTTCTTATCTCCTTAACTGTATTGTAATTGCCCACCAGGCAGCCTCACTTCGGAGGTGAAATCTCACACAGTCCCTTAGAGACCCAACATGATTCATTGCTGCTTATCCAAAAGCTCAGATACCTTCCTGTTAACTCTACTTAACTCACATTTCTAGGTGAGAGACCTACAGGTGAGAGCCAGTCTGATTGTCAGGCCCTTTTTACCAGCCTCTAATTGTGAGACTCATTTGTCTTCTGAAAACCCTTGGGTAAATTGTACAGTAATAATAGTTAGTACTTGTAATGTATTTTCATTATCCCAGACATTGGACTAAAAGTTTTACATGTATATTTCCCTTCTTCCTCACAAGTGGGTATGAGGAGTCCTATTACTAGCTTTGGCCTTGGGTGTTAAATAACCTACTGAAAGCAGCACAGCAAGGAAGCTGTGGGCTGAGATTGGAAGCCAGGCCTTCTGACACCGGTGTGCTGGTGTGTGTGTGTCACATGCGTCGCATGCGTTTCTACTTGAACTTCTCCACAGTCCAATGCAGAGGAAAAAGGCCCAAGATAAGGTCAAAGAAAGAGGCAGGGACCCCAACACCAGAGAAGTTAAATTTCAAAATTCTTCAACAAACTGACTCTCTTGTCCTCAAAGAAAACCATGCCCGCAACATGACATGACAGCCCCATACAAGTGAGGGGAGAGGACAGACCCTGAAAGGAAGGAAACACCTGCCTGTGTGACAGACTTCTACTAGCTAGACTATTCTTTTGGTCAAGAGTAACAGAGTTACTTAGGAAACCTTAGAAATAGGGCAGGCATTCTAAAGCCACATTTGGGGGTTTGGTCAGATAAATGCACGCTTCCCTCCTCCAACCCTCTACCCCTATTAAGTAGGTCAGGGCCTGTTGGCATGTATTTGCTCTAGAATTACCAGTTATCCAAGCAGGAGAGGAGCAAGCAACCAACGGAGCCATAACTGATTTAAGGAGCCATCTGCAGTTTCACTGTACTAGTCACATGCATTTACACATGCATGGCTTAATCTCTGAGACAAGATTAGTGGGTTTGGGCCTCCCGAAGGTTGAGAGGGATTGATAACTGGGAAAGTTCAAGGTGTTTCAGCAATACAGCTTTTGGGTTCTTCCAATATCAGGAACAGCTTTCAATACATCTACATCTCTCTAGGAGGCCTAGGGCTGCCTCCTGCCATCTGCCTTATTCTTTCCCCATTCCCAGTGCCAGTGAGGAAAAGATCTGATTGGCTCAGCATACCCATCGTCTCTTGGCAGAATTCCCAGGCCAGACCCCAGACTTGCCACAGACAGATGATTGGCTGCCCTTGTGTCAGGTGCCCGGCCCAGGCCCAATCACCTGGAACTAGAGGGGCAAGGCAAGCTAAAGATGGGAGGGGAATAATAAAAAACTCAGCTCTCCAAACCAAACGTTCTGCACAATGGGCAGGGGATTTACAGGGATTGGCATTAGTGTATCATTTACAGAGAGAAAGTATTGCAATTTTGCACCAACAAAAGGAAAATTCCCTTCTTTCTAGTGGCTGTTTACGTGTTGGGAGGTGAATTCTTTTTTTTTTTTTTTTTTTTATGAGGCAGAATCTCACTTTCTTGCCTCCGGTAGAGTGCCAGGTTATCATATCTCACAGCAACCTCAAACTCTGGAGTTTAAGTGATCCTCTTCCCTCAGCCTCCTAAGTAGCTGAGACTATCGGCACCCACCACAATGCCCAGCTATTTTTTTTTTTTTAAGAGACAGGTGGGAGGGAGGCGGGTCTCGCTCTTGCTCAGGCTGGTCTCAACCTCCTGAACTCAAGCCATCCACCTGTTTTGGCCTCCCAGAGTGCTGAGATTATAGGCGTGAGTCACCATACCCTACCCTTGGGAGGTGAATTTGTAGTTTTCTCCAGGTTACATACATTTTTAACAGCAAATCAAGCCAAAGTACCTTCCCACCCCTTGAGAATCAGCTTTAGAGAAAACTCCTATGCAATTCTACTTGTTAAAAGTATTTTCACTTGGAAACTTCTGAGACTCAAAGTCACCTTGAAACAGGATGCCCTGTGTGTGAAGGTCTCATTTGGGATTTTGGTTGAGGCTTCCCGGCCTTGAATTCTTACTTTTTATTATCTCCATTGCCACATAATCATTGTCCCATAAATTTGGGGAGTTACTAGTGTTTTCTGCTGGTATATACCCTACCTAGTAGAATCACCTAGGGAACTTTTAAAAATATTGCAGCCAGCGGTGCACCTCGAAAAATTCTGATTTAATTGTTCTAGGAAGGCCCGAGCATTTTAAGAACTCTCCCCAGGTGATGTTAATGTAAAGCTAGCATTCATAACCACATTTCTCAAAGTGTCATCCCCAACCAGCAGCATCAGCAGCATCTGGGAACTTGTTAGAAATGCAAATTTTTGAGCCTTACCCCAGACTGGCTGATTTTAAAACTGTGAGGGCAAGGCCAGCAGTGTGTGTTTTAACAAGCCCACAGAGGGATTCTGATGCACGCTGAAGTTTCCGAACCATTGGTCTACATTGAGCTGTTTATTGTAACTCTTCCTAGAACCATATCTCAGACTTTTGAACTAAGCCTTTAGAACTGGCCTCTTGAGTCACATTTGTCACGCAGCTTAACTGACTTCCTAAGAGTTGCATTGAGCTGTCTTATTGCTTAGCAGAAGGTTAATTGTTTTGATAATTTTGGCAATCTTCAGCTTATTTGTTTATGATTATTAATTACCAAAATCAAACTGCTAGTGTGGTCCCCCTCAGTGGGCTCCCTTTATTATTTCTTTCTTAACTTGATTGGTTTATTAATTGTTTTCGACAGTCGTTTTTCTTTCCACACCTGTTCCATGACATGATAAATTGGCTGGGCATTAAGTGGCTGCTGGTTTTATCTTCTGCTGCCATTATAAGATTTTCAAGTTTCAGGGGAGTAAAGACCCAATAATTGCTCATCAAGATTTGTAATGCTAAATATTTTTTACCAACACATGGAATATGATGTTCTTGCCATAAAAGCAAACACATATTGTGGTATACCTTAATAGAAGCCTGTACAAGTTTCCAGATAGAACCTAAAATTCAGGCAGCAATGCAGTCATTGTTATTGCATTGTTATTGTTTGGTTATGAGCCTGTCCCTCATAACCTCTGGGGTGGTGGTGCTGGTATTTGGTGAACACTGAACACATACTTAGTGAATGAATGAATGGCATTCATTCATTCTTGTATTCACTAGCCGGTTGCATCTGGGACATCATGTTTCTTTTGTTTGGGAGCCACACTAGAACAGACTCATTGCTGATGTAATCCAAAGGTAGAAATCAGAACATTAGCATCCTTTGGGTGATGGAAAGGTACCGAGGAGAGGAAAGGGGAATGCTCCATGGGTTTGAAATGGCTCCTTTGTGGGAATGGAGTGGATTCCCCTCCCTATGGGAGAGTGGGAAGGCTCATTGCTGTCTGAGTGAGTGTGGGGGGCAAGGCCTGCGGTGGGGTGTCAGGACAAGCACAATTATTACGGTGATTGAGAAGGGAGTCAATTCATTGGTGAGCAGGCAAAGCCCTACTATCCCTGGGGGCTGGGATACCTAAGGAGGGACATGTAGGGGAGAATTCTGGGAGGACACACTCATTTGGAGCACATTCCTCCAAAGGGGAATCTGTTTGCTTAAAGGTCTGTAAAGGTCTTCCCAGTCTTCCATAGGGAGGGCGAGAATCAACTGCATTCCCGCAGGGAGCCATTTCAAACCCCTGGGGCATTCCCCTTCCCTCTCCTCCATCTTTAGCCAAATAGACTTTGGTTAAAGTTATATGTTGAAGACAGTGATGAAAAGGTGAATTACAAAGGAAGTTCTCAAAGAGGGTGTGGTGTCAGCCCTCAGGTCAGTCCCTTTGGCTGGGGCAGAGGGTGGTGAGAAAAGAGGTGTCTGTGGAGCTGGGCAGAGGTTTAGAAAGGAAGCCGTCTGAAGACGAAGGTCACCTCCAAGGGCAGGTCATTCCCCCAGCATGGGTCAAGTCAAACCGTTACCCTGCGGTGGGGGAGGAGGATGGAGCATCTGTGGAGTGGTAATTCTCAGTCCTCAACGAATGCAGGAGAGTCCATGAGGTAACTTAATAAGGAACATGAAGCTTGTGAAGGTCTTGACTAAGAACAGAACTTTCTCCCTCTGTGACCCACACACGGACACCATTTGGCCAGGTGGTATGTGAAAGGCAAGGGGCCTTGAGCTGAGGGAAGTATAGAAAGAACCATTTCTGCCCACTTTTAGGCCAGGAAAACAATAACCCTTTTCTCTGATAAATGATTTATATTTGAGGGTCTGCTGATGACTCTTGTCAGTTTTCTGTCACTTTCCTCTTGCTTCATACTCTACTTCTACCGGCCTCCAAACCATCTGCGTCTCTTCCATTCCCCTCACTGTCCAAGTTTTGTTCTCAGAATGACTGTCTTCCATTTCTGTCCACTTGCACCAGGATAAAGTAGCGATCAACAATCTATCAATACATAAAAATTGTTTTATTTTCCATCCTTAGTAGGGCTCTCAGCATACACATTTTGTCGCAGCCAGAAAATGAAGAGTTTCTGGTTATTTTGAACATACACAGCACAATTTACTTCTAGAAGCTTCCTTCCAGTTCCTTCTGTGAGCCATGCTAGCTGCTGCCTCGAGACCTTTGCTATTTCCCTATCTGGAATATTCTTCCTCTTTTTTTACTGAGTTTACCCATCCTTCAGTTTTAAGTTCAAATGTAGTAATTGCAATATTAGAGCAAAATGACAATACTGATGTTTCAGGATTGGTTTCAAATTTTACCACCACTATTTTATTTTTCAAAAAGTGTCAGCATAGCATAATGGTTAAAAGCATGGACTATGAAGCCAGAGAGCCTAGCTTTGAATCTCAGCTCTGCCTTTTTCTACTGTTTGACCTTGGGCAAATTTCTTAACCTCTCTGAGATTCAGACTCGCTATCTATAAGAGGGACTAAAACTAGTACCCACCTGTAAGCACTAAATGAGTAATATTTATTTTGACAATTCATTTGATTAAAGATAGAAATTTAATATACCCCAAATGCAAACATATTTAAACCTATTACTAAAATGAAATGAAAATATTAATTTACAAAAAGGCTATTAAATATCCATCATTCTTGTATAAATTATATGAAGATACAATTAATAGAAATACAGTATTATAAAAATATAGTGATAGTGGATAAAAAATGACTAAGACTTGATTAATAACCAAAAAGGAAATAATTTTTTGATCTTCTAAAAAAAATCATGGTCCTAAGAACCAGAAATGATGGCGGTGTCATTACTGAAATTCTAGAGTATTATTTTTTCCAAAATATTCAGCTATTGGCAAGTCCGGTTCATGAATAGGAAAAAGGGATTGAAAACAAATACAACACCTTTCTTTCAGACTCTTCCATCTTCAAATAATTCCATCTCTTGTTCTTTAACTTTAAGAAAACATTTTGAAAATTCCCTCCCCCATAAGAACTACAGAGTTTCCACCCCCAACAGAATTTTTAAAATAATATTGAGCTAGAGTTTTGCTCAAAGAAAGCATTTGTGGTTTGTTCTTGTCATCCTTGCATTTCTCATTTTAGCTGAAGATGCTACCGCAGCATTATCTGTAAATTTGGAATCAGTCGCCTTCTTACCCCCCTTTTCTGTCTGCAGTCATTTCTCTATTTGGAATCAGTTGCCTTCTTACTCTACTTTTCTGTCCACAGTCATTTCTCTCTTCCCCCTTTTTAAATTTCAGGTTATTATGAGGGTATGAGGGTATAAATAACCAGGTCACAAGCTTTGACTTTGTTAGGTAGAGTCCCTCTTGTAGTTGTGTCCTGTACCCCAAAGGCATGCCATACACCCCTATCTTATGCCCTTTAAGTGGGAACACACCAGTCCCCCTGACTCTGCTCCACCTTCTCTTATTTCCCCTTTCCTCAACTTCAATAGAATTAAGTTTTCCTCCTATGTGGGCGTGTGTTAGATTTATCTACTGACCTCATATTAGTATTGAGTAGATGGCCTTTTGCTTCTCCATTCTTGTGACACTTTACAAGAAGAATGTGTTTCAGTTCCATCCAGTTTAATATACAAGATGTAAAGACACCATCTTTTCTTACAGCTGAATAGTATTCCATGGTATACACATACCACAGTGATTGTAAATTGAGCTGTGATGAATAGTCTAGTGCAAATGTCCTTATGATAAAAGGATTTTTTTCCCTCTGGGTAGATACCAAGTAATGGGATTGCAGGGTCAAATGGGAGGTCTAATTTGAGTTCTTTGAGGATTCTCCATACTTCTTTTCAAAGATGCTGTATTAGTTTGTCATCCCACCAACAGTATGGAAGTGTAGCTTTCTTTCCCCACCCACACCAGCTTTGTCAACTCTGGGACTTTGTGATGTGGGCTACTCTCATTGGGGTTAAATAAACCTCAGGGAGGTTTGATTTGTATTTATCTCATGATTAGGGATGATGAGTATTTTTTCATGTGTTTGTTAGCCATTTGACTATCTTCCTCAGAGAAAGTTCTATTCATGTCTCTTGCCCGGTGATAGGATTGTTTGCTCTTTTTTGATTGATTAATTTGAGTTCTCTATAGATACTAGTTGTCAAGTCTTTGTCAGATTCATAATATGCAATTCTGAAAGTTGTTGTGTTCTTAGCTATGCAAAAGCTTTTCAGTTTACTTAAGTCCTATTTATTTATTTTTGTTGTGACTGTCTCTGAAGTCTTCTTCATAAAATCTTTCCCCTGGCCAACATCCTCAAGAGTTTTTTCCGCACTTTCTTCTAGGATTTTATCATTTCATGTCTTGGATTTAAATCTTTTTATCAATCTTGAACCAATTTTTGTTAAGTGGTGAAGGACGGGGGTTCAGTTTTAGTCTTTTATATGTGGTTATCCAGTTCTCCCAGCACCATTTATTGAATAGGGGTTCTTTCCCCCAGTATATGCTTTTGTTTGTTTATCAAAGGTCAGATGGCAATAAGAGAATAGTTTCATCTCTTGGTTTCATATTCTGTTTCATATGTCTATGTCTCTATTTTTGTGCCAAAACTGTGCTCTTTTGATCAATGTAAACTTGTACTATAATCTAAACACTGGTAGAATGAGGCCTCTAGCTTTGTTTTTATTACTAAAAATTGCCTTGGCTATATGGATTTTTTTTTGGTTGTATATGAAAGGAAGAACTATTTTTTTCTGGTCCTTTAAAGTATGATGTTGGTATTTTAATGGTGATTGCATTGAATCTGTAGATTACTTTGGGTAGTATAGACATTTTAACCATGTTGATTCTTTCTAGCCAAGAGCATAGTATGTTCTTCCATTTGTTAATGTCTTCTGCTATTTCTTTTCTTAGGGTTTCATAATTCTCTTTGTAGAGGTCCTTCCCCTCTTTTGTTAGGTATATTATTAGGTATTTCACTTTCTTTGAAACTATTGTGAAGAGAATTGTATCTTTGATTAGCTTTTGGACTTGGCTGTTATTGGCGTATACAAAGGCTGCTGATTTGTGGACATTGATTTTATAACCTGAGATGTTACCGTATTTCTTGATCACTTTCAGGAGTCTTTGGTTGAGTCTCTGAGGTTTTCTGAGATTTCTCTTTTTTTGAGCATACTAATTCAGCCCACTATCTTTTTCTATAAATAAAGTTTTATTGGAACACAGATTTACTTATTCATTTATGTATTTTCTATGGCTGCTTTTGCAAAGCAATGACAGAGTTGGGTAGTTGACTACACAAGAAACTTTGTGTCAAGAGTATTTGTAAGTCCTCAAATACTTACATTTTGATTCTTTTATTCTTTTTTTGAGAAGGAAAAAAGAGTCTCGCTATATTACCCTTGGTAGAGTACAATGGTGTTACAGCTCATAGCAACCTTAAACTCTTGGGTTTAAGTGATTCTCTTGCCTCAGCCTCCCAAGTAGCTGGGACTAAAGGCACCCATTACAATGCCTGGCTATTTTTTTTGTTGTTATAGTCGTCATTGTTGTTTTGGCAGGCCCAGGCTGGGTTTGAACCCACCAGCCCTGGTGTATGTGGCTGGCGCCATAGCCGCTGAGTCACAGGTGCTGAACCTACACTTTGATTCTTTACAGAAAAGTTTACCAATTATTAGCTCTACTAGGTATAGAAATACTTTTTCTTCACAACTCTAATATAATTTTTAATGGTCGATTGTGTGGTTATTTTGTTAATGTTAATTTCTCATACTATTCTTTAAGCTTCATGAGAGCAAGACCATATCTATTATTGTTATTATAATATTCCAAAGACCTAAAAGAGTGTGTGTACATAGGTACTCAATAAATGCTTGTTAATCAAATAATTAGGTCATCTGCAATTATAGTTTTGGAAGAAATAGTATCTCTGGGGTAAATCTCCATTGGTTTAAACTTGTGAGCTACAGTAGTGAAGGCTAAGGCTAAGGCTACAGCATTATGGCTAGAATTGGGAATGTGCAGAATAAATGATAGCTTTTATTAACTGAAGTCCCCCAAGTATCCTTTTTAAAACCCTATAGAACCTTTTCCACTAGTGAACAAACTTGAAAATGCACAAAATGCCAGGAAGTGCATTCATCATACAGCACACATTTAGTAAGAGTCTACTTCATGCCTCGTGAAGCCAGTTTCCTTATACCATGGCTTTGGAGTCATAGTAGTTGTGTGTAATTTTTATAAGCCTTTGCCAATCATGTATCTTCCAGAAAAGATCAATAGAGAAGTCAGCAGCCTTACCAACGAATGTGCCAATTCTTCATTTGTTTGCTTGTTAACCAGGGCTATGCATTGGAATCTCCAGGAGAACTGTTAAAAACACCGAGGTCTGGGCTCCATTCCCAGAGATTCCAGTTTAATTGGTCTGGGCCAGTGCTTTTAAAGCTTTCCAGGTGATTCAAACATGCAGCCTGGCAAGAGCTTGTCAATTCTGTCATTAGGAAGTACTCAATGAATATGTGTTCTCAGAGCCTAAAGATACAAACAAATGATAGCTAGACCAGCTGTGACAACAGAACTCTGACCCAGGGCCTCTGCAACCATCAGCATGGCCTAGAAGTGCTGGGACTTAGACAATAACTACCAACTTTATTATTTTTACCCCCCAATTCTAACTCAGGACCAATCAGAGAAAGCCCAATAAGCTCTCCTGGCAAATTGCATAAGGTGTCTATCTTCTATTTAGCCCGCTTCTAGAAGCCCTGTGCTAACAAATTGCAACTAGGGCACGCTGAAGCCTTCCCACTTTTCTTTATAAAGCTTTCCTCTTCCCCTGCCTGCCTTTGAGACTCTGCCAAACACAAGTGATGTTGGTTGACTCCCTTGTTATACCAAACTCTGAATAAACAGACTTCATATTTACTTGGGTAGTTTTAGTTTATTCCCACAGTGCTACTATTCCTGTTACTATAACTAGTACTGTAACTATTGCATATATAAGTAACACACTCTTTGGCATTTCTTACAAGGAGAATCCTATAACAGTGGCCCACTGGGATTAGCCTGCGTAAAAACTGGAATGAATCTAAGAATTGAAGGGCATCTCAGACAACCTGGATCAAGGTAATGTTGAGTTTCAGAACCCCAGGAATGGAAGATTGCAGGGAACCAGAAAATTTTCTCTCTGTTCTCTCGTTGCCAGTTTTCCCATGCACGTCTTTTTCGTCTTCTTAGTTGAGACTACTTGCCTCTATTTTCCAGCCCACATGGTAGAATAACCACTGCCAGCAACTCCCAGGTTTGCATCTTCTCCATAAAAACAGAAGAGCTAGAACAACCAGGATCTCCTACTTCTAATTTCAAAGCCTTAAGGAAACCTCTCCCTGGGTCACACTGGGGAGCTTCCTTTTCCTGCCACCCCACTGTAACCGTGAGGATTTCGGAAGGAAGTCAGTTTCCACAGTTAAGAGGGAGAGCAGCTGAGGACCATACCTTAGCAATAAAGCTTTTAAAAAAAAATTTCATGATATTATGGGGGCACAGACAAACACTTGAAAATATTTCTAACCATGAGGGAAATGCACATCAAAACCACACTGAGATATGATCTAAGCCCAGCGAGAATGCACACCTCATAAAGTCCCAAAGCCACAGATGCTGGTATGGATGTTGAGAAAAAGAACATTCAGACACTGCTGGTGGGACTGCAAACTAGTTTAAGCTCTATGGAAAGTAGTATGGAGGTTCCTCAGAGAACTAAAAGTAGACCTACCATTTGATCCTATAATCCCACTATGAGGTATCTATCCATAGCAATAAAACTTTAATAATACAAAAGCCATTTGCCTTCTAAACTTGTACTGAACCTTTCACTCAGCTCTGTTTCTGCTCCCTGGTGATTTTGGCCTCCTCTGAAAAAGCTTACCTTGTATAACTTACACCTGCAGTTCCATTGTCAGCCATCTTGAGGTCATTTTAACATTTTAAGAAAAATCGTCCTTGAGACCATGTGCCCCGGAAGTGAGCTTCTGTGCTTTATGAGCTTAGCCTGTAGACATGGACCAGCTGTGTCCATGCCCCCCAGATCCCAGTGTCCTTGAGAAGTATACTTCACCCATCACTTGACAAGGGGCATCCAAACAACTGCCATGGTCACTGTTATCCTTCTGGGGGAAGCTTTGTGTTCTTAGATTGTCTTGCCCAGCAGACCCAGAGCTGGGACAGCTATTTTCCTCCCGGCTTACCTCCACTCCTCCAACATGATGCTGTTTTCCCTCACTTGCCTCTCACTCCATCAGTCCACAGGGACACGGAGACAGCAGGGTGTACCAGGGACAGATTAAGGGAGAATTTCCTAACATGGAATGAGCTCAGAGTCAGCCACTCGTAATCAACTCAGAGACTAAATTCTAGGCAATGCCAGGAGACAATTAAGCATAAGAGTATGCCATTCTCTGTGTAGGCGAATATAAATCACAGAGACTAGGCTTTTGAGACACTGAGCTCAAGCCAAAACTAGGGCATGCTGTGCTGCTCTCATCAAATCACATATCAGAAGTACAGAGGAGCCCAAAAGATTAAGTCTGGAATTGATACTTTCAAAGGAAGCTTGGAGAAAGATACTGCTTCAAATGTTCCAGCTGCCATGACCAAAGAGCTCTGCAGTGAGTCTTGATAGTGGAGATTTGCTGAAGACCGGACACATCTGCCATTATGAAAATAACATTTTTTTATTAAATCATAATTGTGTACATTGGTGCAATCATGGGGCACAATGTGCTGACTTCTATGTACAATCTGAAATATTTTCATTGAACTATTTAACATAGCCTTCATGGCCTTCTAATCACTATATGAAGACATTTATATTCTGCATTTAGGAATTTCCACTTGTACCTTTCTAAGATGCACCATAAGTGTAATCCCACCAATCTCCCTCCCTCCACCCAACCTCCCCCCTCCCCTCCCCTCCCTTGCCCCTCTCCCCATTTCTTGTGATGTAACTGGGTTTTAGCCTTCATATGAAAGCTATAGATTAGCTTCATATTAGGGCTGAGGACATTGAATACTTTTTCTTCCATTCTTGAGATACTTTGCTAAGAAGAATATGTTCCAGCTCCATCCATGAAAATAACATATTTTTGCTTTCTTTTCAACTATGAAGTTCAATTAATGTTTTATATTGTGAAGTCAAACAGGCACCTACTCTTAAGCTTCTAGCTTTAAACAAGTAGCAATATTATCAGTAAGTCTGCTCTGATGTCCGCTTATTTGTAAGCCGAGAGAGCAGCAACAAGAATTTCTGAGAATTTTGCATTGGTTATGTAATTGCACAGTTCACTGTTTGCCCTTTTCAAGGTCTTGAGGACTATCTGATATGACATTTCCCAAGCCAGATATTTGAAAGCAGCTTCTGAAAGATCATCTCTCTCATTTTTTTCCCCTTCCTGGAATATTTTACATGAGTTTGCAATGCTCCTGACCCTATGCTGGGAAGGATTCATTAAGCTCTTAGAGCCAGAGGACATTGTGACCTAGCTGGGAGAGCTATATTTTCTTTCCCCTCTTTATTAATCATATAGGATTGTAAGAAGACACTTAGATATTTTTGAACCCTGATTTCATTATCAGTTAAATGCAAATAATGAGAAAACTATAGTCTGCCACTTTATAGGTAATCAAAAGATAAACCAATGTGAAAATCTTAATTTATTGAGGAACTACTGTCTGTTAGGGTTTGGGAAGGCAACGATGAAACAAAGATAGATATAGTTTATTCCCATATGGGTTTACTCGAGTCTTCTGGGAAAATAAGATATTAAGTTTTAAAAGTCAAGTAGCAAAAGCAACCTTTAACTATGAAAATGCCACAAGGCAGAGGCACATGGTGCTCTGAGAGGCTGTATGAGGGAAATCTGATTGGAGAAGGCTTCCCTGCTGTAGTGATGATTAAACTATAACTTGAAAGGAAACAGAAGTTGACTAAGGAAAAAGAGAGAAGAGCCTTCCAGGCAGTGGGAATGAATGAACAAAAGCTCCATGATGAAGAAGCACAATTCACAGAAGGGACTGAAATCTATGCAAAGGGAATGCTGCCCTTTTGCCCTGCTACGATTATAATTAGTGTACACATTGCGTACACAGAAAGAAAAATAAAAAGCAACATTGCATCTTGCAAGAGGACCACAAATATCAGAAATACCCTGTTTAGTCTTTGCTCCCCAAATGAATAGTCTTGAGCCCCTTCATGAAAGTTAAAAACAATGTTATTGCTGATTTTTATAACTTTGGAATCTGTAGATATATAGCGCAGATGTGATAATCAAGTGAGAAACTTCTGTTTGGGGGATCAATGAAAATAATAATCAGACTGATTGTAACCATAGTGCTTCCCTCTATTTACCTGATTTATCCTTTTTTCAGGGTGTCCCATTCTTATGAAGGTGGGACTCTCTTGCAAACATTGCAAGGAACATTTCTTATTGCTTACATCTCTCCAGGGGTGCTAGTGTGGTGGGAGTTGCCTGATGTGAGGAAAGAGGGATTTAGGTGGGGCCACTGCACAACTAAAGAGTCTCGTGGCCCATATTCAGAAATCATATCTCCTAAGAACATGCACAAAGCCATTGGAGGTGGCGAGGCCATGCCCTCTTACATTTTGAGACCCTCACTTTGCCTGCAGAGTGCAAATGCACTAGAGAGGGCCACAGTAAACACAGGTTAGCCAATTATGAAGCCACTACAATAGCCAAATTGAAAGAAGATGGGGATTTATTCTGGGGTGGCGATGCAGTAGTGAAATGGAGCCAACAGAATGGAATTGAAAAGTAGCTGATTCTGGCTGGAGAACCAGTGGAATGGTGAAGCCATGCCCCAAGCTGGGAAGCACTGTAAGAGGGAAAGACTTGGAGTCTTGTAAAGGCCTGGAGGTATGGAAAGTGTGATTCCTATTCTCAGAGATTGAGGAATTCCTAAGGGTGGAGGCCCAGACCTCGTGGTGCCTTCCCAGTATCTCCAAACCTCAGTATGCAATCCCACAAACACTCTGTCAAAATGTAGAGAATGCATCTCTTTGTCAAAGCCACTATTGTGCCTTCTTGAAGAACCCGTTTAAATGCATTTACCCCGGCTCAGTGCCTGTGGCTCAATGGGCTAAGGCGCCAGCCACGTACACCTGAGCTGGCGGGTTGGACTCCAGCCTGGGCCCACCAATCAACAATGACCGCTGCAACTAAAAAATAGCCAGGTGTTGTGGCGGGGGCCTGTGGTCCCAGCTACTTAGGAGGCGGAGGCAGGAGACTTGCTTGAGCCCAGGCGTTGGAGGTTGCTGTGAGCTGTGAGGTCACAGCACTCTATCCAGGGTGACAGCTTGAGGCTCTGTCTCAAAAAAATAAATAAATAAATAAAATAAAATAAATGCATGTATCCCAGGGACTGATGAGATATTAAGTAAAAATCCTTCTCTGTTAATGACTCTATGTTTTCTTAGCACATTAAAATTCACAAAGTGCGGCTCGGCGCCTGTGGCTCAGCTTGAGGCTCTGTGTCAAAAAAAAAAAAAAAAAATTCACAAAGTGCTTTATCACACCCCTACTCGAAGTGTGGTCCCCAGAGGCCTTTGTTGCAAATATAGATGTTCAGGCCTCACCCAGATCTAACCAGTCAGAAGCTTGCTTGTGTGTGTTGTGGGGTAAATCTGAAAGTGTTTTAACAAACTTTCCAGATGATCATGATGTACACCCAAGTTTGAGAAGCCTGCTTTTTTTTTTTTTTTTTTTGTGAGACAGAGCCTCAAGCTGTCGCTCTGGGTAGAGTGCCGTGGCATCACAGCTCACAGCAACCTCCAA